>JAXRJS010000002.1:0-265000 GCA_037127375.1 Dione juno
TTAAAAAGGAAACTGGAAGAACACAAGGAGATCATGAAGCACAGCGAGAAGAAAATGGAGGACCTGATACAGGCCTTACAAAGACAAAAAGAAACGCTCGAGAGGACCACATACGCGAGTGTAGCGGCTAGCGATACCAAAAGGCCTAGTCCACAGCAAACCGCTCTGCACTCGGTTGTGGTCACCTCGAAAAACGAGTTGGACACAGGGGAACAAGTGCTGGAGCAGATAAGGGAAGCTGTCGACGCCAAAGAGGGTTGGGTAAGGGTGGAAAAGGTCAGAAAGGCAAAGGACCGAAAAGTCATCCTAGGATGTGCCACAGAAGTGGAAAGGGACAAGGTCAAAGATAGGCTCCGAAGGGCGAGTGACCGTCTAAACGTCGAAGACGTCAAAAACAAGGATCCGCTTCTGATCCTCAGAGACGTCCTGTCGTACAACTCTGATGTTGATATTCTGGGCGCTTTGAGGAAGCAGAATCGGAGCCTCTTTGACAGTGTCCCCAAGGAGGAGTTCCGGGCCGAGGTGAGGTTCCGCCGTAAGACCAGGAACCCCCAAACGGCTCACGTCATCATGAGAGTGTCCCCCATAGTGTGGAACCGGGCGGTAGAGGCGGGAGCTCTGCACGTAGACTTACAAAGAGTCAGAGTGGAGGACTTTTCTCCACTCGTGCAGTGCTCCCTTTGCCTCCCTTTGCTGAAAATATTAATGCCACAACCTTAGTAGAAAGAGACAAAGACCCCCCTTTACACTAGAAGAATTAGCCGATGCCCTAAGAAAATCAAATCCTAAGAAGGCACCTGGTGGAGATGGATTCACCGCTGACGTCGACGGGCCGTGGGGACAGATCCGGAGCTGTTCTTGTCGCTTTTAAATAAGTGCCTAGAGCTTCTAAAAACTTAAAAAAAAAAAAAAGCATCGAAAAAAAAGCAAGAAAAATTTCGTCTATTAAAATATTGAATAAGAAACTATGATATGTTAAGTCTACGATTTAAATATTATAGTTTTAAACATTAACTAACATAAAATAAGCACATAAATATGATACAAATTTAGTATAAGCAACTACTGTAAATAAGCAGTCTGTAATGAAATAAACCAACTTATATGTCAAGCCTATCAAGACCTCTCGTACCAAAAGACAATTACATACTAACTGTAAATAAATAAATCTGAAACTGTTACCTCCGTAACAAAGACCCAAAATTACACTGAAAAATATTTTTTACCTTGAAATTTCTGATCTTTTGCATACGGGGGTGTGTGCAAAAGATCAGAAATTTCAAGGTAAAAAATATTCCCCCTGACATATTACAACTTGTTTTGAAGGTGTTCGAGAGCCCTGTCGTTAGGCACTCGAATTTTTTAAATCGGACTGCTAGTTTCCGAACAAACGAGCTGGTACTGCGCTGCTGCACCGCCGCCGCCGTACACACTGTGTGACACGCGACCGCATATGTACAAACAATATTTAAAATTATTAAACACATATTTTTTATAATCATATGCTCCTTTTATTGTATATTTGTATACTCGTATACTAAGTACGACCCGCCCGGGTGCCTGCACCGCACTTATAGCAACTTTCAAATATAAACATTTCATACCTTATGCTATATTGTCGTAATTGTATTAAAAATATGGCCTATGTCTCTATGTGAGTATAATTGACCTTTTACATTTTTATATAACTTTTGTCTTTTGACGACTGCTGGAGCATAGTCATTTTAACTTGACGTATTTTAATCTATATTTAAATTTATCAAATGTTTTAAGTATTTAAAATTATTTTATTCAAATGACACGGAAGGCCTAGAAGGGAAAACTAGGTTCTCGTTTAAAAAAAAAAGAAAAAATAAATAAAAAATTAATAGCCCCTCATCCCTTATTTTTAATTAATTCATTATTTTAAATATTTACTCCAAATATATTTTAAACTTGACTTCTGAGTAGCCCTTTACATTACTCAGAATTAATTATGCTATTTGCCTTTACATCTGACGAGTCCCTTAACGTAACAGTGATGTTCAGCTCACTGTCAACGGCCTACCAACGCACCCCGCGACCGAACTTCTGGAACCCACTTAGGATATTTCGTCTCCTGAACCGTCGACATCGCAGTGGCCACCGAGCGAGCAATGCCGAGAGGACTAACCTCGTCACCTCAGCCATAGTCTCGGTATCTACAGACAAAACTGCAGATATTGAGAGTTATGAAACTGAAATGGCGAGAGTTCACCAAAAGGATTTTGTGAAAAACCAAAATGGCGTCGTGGCAGATTGCACATCTTATCTACTATATTGATAAGGGCAGTGCAGGGCAATAATATTGTGATTGTAAGCCGGACTTTTACTATTTATTTATCTTATAAAAAGTGGAATCTCATTTCTTTTTTTCTCCGTGTGCGAGCCCTAGTTTTTGTGTGTTTTACTATAATATTAATAACCATTTTTTGTTGCCGTTGTTTAAGTTACAATGAATTGAGTTGTAATAAATATTTTATTTTAATTTCATTACTTTATAGGTTTAAGTATATTCATTATAAGTTACTTAATATAAATGCAACTCTACACAAAGATCTTAATGCTATTCAGTCTTGGGCTTTTGGACTCATTTAAACCCTCAAACTATATTGGAACTCAACGCCGAAAATGTTGTATTCGAGAGTTGAAATTACATACTGTAACAAAATAAAAAATGTAGGCCTTGCTTTTGACAGAAATATGTCTTGGACTTCAAACAAACAAACGCATGCATTTCTCTTTCCATTCTCTCAAGCGTCTCCAATATTTCCTCCCTCACAAAACCAAAATTATGCCCGCATTATGCTTATCTTACCAATTCTTGACTACGCCGACGTTTGTTATTTGGACGTAACCTAGGAGCTATTAAACAAGCTGGAGCGTCTTCAAAACCACGCCATATGAATTATCTTTGGTTTCTCAATTTCACGCTCAGCTTAATTGGCGAGAATCGCCGAGTTATTCCGCACACACTAGCACTCCTTTTTCTTCCTTTTTCAAATCCCTAATTATCAACATTTCCCTCCGTATCTCCGCTCTCGTTTTGAACATACTTCCCACTTATCATACCTACACTTACATATATGTATGTGTACATATAATTATATGTACACATACATATATGAAGTGTAGGTATAATATAATTAATAAATGAAAATAATATAATAAGTAATATTAATATAAATATAATTAGATTATATAATTATTTATTTCTTTTAGAAATTAATTGTACTATACTCCTCCCAAAAGTTGGCTGGAAGAGATCTCTTATAGAGATAAATCCACCTCTCTGAACTATGTTAAGAATATTATCTTTTGCATCACGGCCTTTAGCCTTTACCTATTCAAATATATACATTTAATCTTTAATCATGGGTTTTAAAATCAAGACGATTGTAATATATATTCACTATCGCTATATTTCAAGCCGTTTTATGGAATAACAATGTATGTGTAGGGTGTGGTATGGTATATTATCATTGTTTACAAAACCTGCACCAATCAGTATTGATTAGACCAGACATTATTAATATGATGAGACCTCACATACCATACGAAACATAGGCCATATTTTTAATACAATTACGACAATATATACGACAATATAGGTATGAAATGTTTATATTTGAAAGTTGCTATAAGTGCGGTGCAGGCACCCGGGCGGGTCGTACTTAGTATACGAGTATACAAATATACAATAAAAGAAGCATATGATTATAAAAAATATGTGTTTAATAATTTTAAATATTGTTTGTACATATGCGGTCGCGTGTCACACAGTGTGTACGGCGGCGGCGTTGTGCGGCGGCGGCGGCGCGTGCGGCGGGGGGTGCAGCGCGGTGTGCGGGAGGGGATGCGGCAGGGCGGGCGCGTCGCGCAGGAAGCGCAGTAGCGCGGGGTAGTAGTCGGGGCGCGTCCACGTGTCGTCGTGGCCGCCGCCGGGCACCACGCTGAGGCGCTTGAGCGGCGCGCCGCAGCGCAGTGCCAGCTCGCGCCCCATGCGCGGCGGCACCAGCGCGTCCCCGGCGCCGCACAGCACTAGCGTGGGGCACGCCACGCCGCCCACCTTCCGCACCGACATGTACTGCATCCACAACATCGCACATTAAACAAAATATATATATACAAAAATATATATATATAATATATATATATATATATATATATATATTATTATATTTATATATATAATAGAATATATATATATATATTATATATATATATATATATATATATTATATATATTATGTATATATATATATATATATATATATATATGTATATATATATATCTATATATATATATATATATTATAATATATATATATATATATATATATTATATATATATATATATATATATTTTAATAACATACAAATTATATGTTTTATTTTAAGCCATTTACAGAAACCAGGGTGTACCTTATTTTTGTGACAGAACATGGGCAGCCAGTTCAAGCACCTCCACTTGAGTAGTATCTTGGCCATATCAGGAATGCTTGTGAATGTATTCTCTACAATAAGAACCCAAACTTTGTTCTTATATTCCAAGCGTGATGCGAGGTCAATAGCAACGGCCCCACCTGGGTGTGACACAAAAATATGATGTAAACAACTCTACTTACAATAATTTATAATTATATCTAATATTTTATGCCACTGACCGAGAGATCTCCCAAATACTATAATTTTACTGCGGTCAATATCATTCCTCTGCATGAGGTAATCAAATGCTGTTTGTGCATCAATGTAGAGCCCTTGTTCGGATGGTGAGCCCTCGGACAGACCATAGCCCCGGTACTCCACCAACAAAATATTAATATTTAATTTATGATAAAAACCTGACACATTTGATAACCTGAAAATTGGAAAATGTTTAACATATTATGTAGATTATATTGTTATAAAGTTTAATATAATTTATAGCAAGTTATATTTAACAGGTGGTGTGCAGAACATAAGAATTGCAGCACAGGTACTAATAATAACAAATATACAATTATATGTCAGATTTGAGAATAAATTAATTGTTTAATAAATATTCAGTAAGAAGGTACTTATTAGTTTTGTTGTAAATTAAAGTTCCAGTACGGATAAGTTAAAAGGTGAAATTATGCATGACAAGTTCAGATCATATTCCTGTCCATGCCACATAGCATATACAATTTATGTGACATATATAACATATATAACATTGGCGACACGAGGAGCTTAACATTATACGAAATGGATACAAAAGCTATTTATATAATAGGTATTTGAAGAATACAAGCTAGACTCGACCATGGTCAAGAGTTCATATTGATTGAACTAGACCATATAACAACAAATATTTCTTGATCATGGTAGATGCATACTCAAGATGGCCTCGCATATTTGTAATAAATAATTTGATTACAGATTGCGAGAAATTGCAACAAACTAATATAAAAAAAAGTAATGCAGGTATGGAAATTATAGTAACACTGGTCCAAGGTGGCTCCCTGGTATAGTAAGAGAAAAGACAGGGCCATGTAATGGGAATAGTTACAAAGTAAAAACCAGTGATGGCATGAGTATTAATCACCATATGGACCAGCTAATAAAAATGGCCCCAGATACTACTCATACAGAGGAAGAAGGGAGAAAGAATGAAGATATTTCACCAACTATCATCATGGAGAATATCGGTGACGATATTGGTTTTATCACTGAAAAAGTGCATAGACATGAATCGGAAGAGACCATTACTAAACCAGATGCTACTGAATGGGCTGAATTGTTAGGAATTCCTTGTACTTCTAACAGCACAGGGAAAATAAAAAAAATAAGTTGAGTGTACAGGTTAAATTATCATATCAAAGACACTCATCGTTCAGAGTAATTGTTGTACCTTATGTATACTTTTATGGGGAGTTTATATTGATTATATAGGTATAATGAATAACTCCTAACAATCAACAGTTTTGTTTTAAAATAAATTGAATTCAAGTTGGAAGTTGAAATTGTATATGACAAGTATAGTACATGTTCATGTTACATAGCAAATACAATACTTATTGTGAACCTGGCGCTTTATTTACATATATAACTACTATACAAATACTAACCTTTGTCCCATATTCCCAGCATTACCATGAAAAAAAAGCATTGTTGGAACATGATTACTGTTAGTCTCTTGTTTGATCAAAAACATGTGAATCTTGCAGCCGTCACGACTTCTAACTTTTATACTTTCATAGGACAATTTGTAATTGCTAGGTTGCAGTATAAAAACACGAGAATCAGGTGGATCATTAGGATAATATAGGAGGAGGTCTTGGGCGCTGTACAGTATACCTAAAAGATAAGATAATTGGATATTATTAAACTATGTTTAAAAGAAATTTCCTATAATATATAAGTGTTACAATTATTCAAAGTACAGATAAAGGTTATATTGGCCTTATTCAAATTATTTAGATAAAAGAGGCATATAAATTTATTTATTTTAACATAACAATTTTGGAATACTAAGAACTGTTAACTATATATATAGCCCAAAAACTAATATATTAGTATTTAATACTAAATCCAATGAAAAAACTATAATATTCAAGTATAGAATGACTGTTTTAAAATAATACACAAATAACATACCTGATATTCCAAAAGTGAAAACACTAAGCGCAAGGAAAAATCCATAAAACCAAAATATTATTGCACTAGAAAACAAGGTGAATGTGGATACAACCCATAACCTGTATAACAACACCCTGAGTATATGATACATCATCTAAGTCCTTTGTAATTTATACAAAATAACATTTTCTTGTAAAAAATATCTTTGCAATATATATAATAAATGATCAATTACTTAATTCGTATGGAAATATATAGAAATATTTCGTTTGTTTATATATCAAGAACAATAACAACTGGACGATTGGGTAATTTTTTGAACATTTGTTGTACTCTGTTTAGGAATCAAGAGTAAGTGTCTATCATAGCTTAAGAAAAGAAGCGTTTTGTGTTTTGATAAAGGATAAATGCCTATAGATAATTGAAATTAAATTGACAAACGTCGGAACTCGGGTTACGGATGACCATTGTCATCGTTCGTACTTCGTCCGGTGAATGACATGACATGAATGATGAAACTACACAGCACAGACTATTAATATGAGTAACTAATAACTAGTATACACTTAATCCTTGTCTGGAATTTACTAAACAATTTCAAATTCATTTTTATTTAGTTATAATAACATTATACCTTTGATAAGTACTTAATTACTCTGGCTGTATAAAAACTATTATTCGTTTTTATACATAATAAATAAAAAATAATCTAGTTACTGACATTTGGAATCGTTAGAGCAATACAAAATACGATAGCCCAGAATCAGAATCAGAATAATCAGAACAAAGAGTAGAGTAAAAAATAATGAAAAAAAAGAAGCGGACGAATGATGAATGAAAACATAATAAAACTTTTCTGGCGACAACTTAGTAATTCACGAAGTTGTTTAGCAAATTGTACGATGTAAGGGGTACTTTAGGAGAGTGGTAATCAAGCTGATCAAATCGACGCGCCACGCGACTTCTAGTTATATTCTTGGCAATTTATGCTGGAAAATAGTGTAAAGCTCCTGAATGTTTGGAAAAAGAATGAAAGAAAGAATTATGCAGTATAGATACGATATTTTCATAGGATATGTGGATTTGGATTGCGAATAGCCATAAGCAATGCAATAATGATGAAAGTATTGATGCATGAGTAAGTGATGAGAGGTCAAAGGAGACCTCAGTTGAAGCAATTCACCTGCCAGAGTGATGTACGAGGTTAGAGACAGTGGATGAAGCAAAATGTATACAAGGACCGTAGCATTTAGCACTTTTCGCGATTTCCAGCCTTTGAATGGAGTTTTAAGAAATAAAAGACCTCATTACTGTTAGATGTATACTTATTATATTTACAATAAACTGTTATAAAAGTGTAAGTAACAAATTTAATTGATAATAGTCTGAAGTCTGAACAGATTTTTTAAGAGTATAATTTTCTAAAATTAATTTCATTTCTCTTACTTATTTATTATAACAAAGATAAAATTTAAGGCCACATTGGATTACAGAAATGTGTGAGTTGTACATATCTGTTCCGCTTCTGCACAGCACAATTGTCGCAATGTCACATGATAGACTTATGAATATCTTTAGGTGATAAGTGATGCAGTAAATATAAATAAAGTATTACAAATTGCATTGATTTTTACATAACAATAAATAACAAAATTTGACTTGATAGATGACTTAAAGTTAATCATGTTTTGTCCCAGCCAACTAGTTTAATTAGCCATTCAATTAAAAGTATAGTCGCTTCACTAGTGGCTATTCATTCAGCTGTTCAATCAAATGGCAAATTATGAACTCTTATTTAGAATAAAATTATTTGCGAATGACTTGAACATTAATCACTTGCCAGGCCGAATAGATTTAGTGAATGAATGCCGCTGGAGTAGACAGATACTAGTTGAAAAGTGCCATTTAATAATGACGCCAATCAAAAGATTGCCAATTAACAAATAGAATGGTAAATTACACTTGTCGGCTATGACATATATATACATTTACAGTTGTGATTATTTTTATATGTGAAGCTTGTGATAATTAGAAAATAATGAAATAAAAATTATACAATAAATATTCAAGAATTTTTCAAAAATGCACTTAAACGCAATCGTGTCACAATAATATTTTAAGCTTGAAAACAATAAATAATATTACACTAAATTGAAATTAAGCAGTAGGCTAATACACCCCCACCCAACCCAGCAAACCCAAATAAAATATTTATAACAAATGTAAATATCTTTAACATTGACACGCACGCAACGCAATGACGACCTGATGTTAGCTCCCCCCCTCCCCCCTTGGTCCGGCGGTCCCGTAATCTATTCGAGTATATGTACTAATGTAAGATGCGCCCACAATGTAACAGCACGCCACACGCGTCCGCTTCTATTTGCTCTTTGACTTGTTCACAACGTTATTGAGTTTTTTGTATTCCACAAAGAGGTCGTGCACGTCCTGCAGCGAGCGCTCGATCTGCTTCACGAAGTTGGACGAACTCTGTAGAAAATTATCATATTAATGTATGTCTTATTATACACATCTGACATTATATCAAACAGCTGAATGAGTTACCGTGATGGGGCAGCTGATTTTGCTGGACACATGGAAGAAGAGCATGTCCTCGCCGACGATGATATAGGAGACCCCGTAGCCGTCGTCTGCGACCGGCCCGAACCCGCCGCCAGCGCTCACGCAGCGTGGGTACTTTTTCAAGTCTAATAAGTTTGTCTGACCATGCGGGGTCTGACTGGTGGATAGGCGCCAGGGTTCGTTGAACACCTCTTGCAGGAAGGGTGAGTCCAGCTCGAGATACTTAGATACGACGTAGAGGCAGAACAAGTGACGGTCAATGCCATGGCCTGCCATGGCGTCCTGGTAGCCGAGCTGGTGGCGGGCGGCAGCACGCAGGAACAGCTCCATGCGACGCTGCACAGGCACCGCGGGGTCCTGCATGGCACGCACCCACTCCGAGCTCTCGAGCGTACACGAGCGCACGGTTTCGGTACGGCCCTCGCGGAACAACCGCGTCATGCTGGCTTCGTACGTGAGGCAGAAGCGGTCTGCGTCGCGGAAGTAGGCAAGCTGCAGCACCATTTGGACGAAGGCGTCGGGTGACACGCGGCAGCTCTTCATGAAGCCCTTGCCGTAGCTTGTAAACATGAGGATGCGCAGGTCGACGTCTCGCAGTAGGCGCGTCGCCACGCCGTGCGCTTCGTCGATGGCGGCCAGCAGCGGCTCGGGGAACTCCCACTGCAGGCGAACGGGCGCAGGCGGCGAGGCCTCCACCGAGCCTTGTGCGTTGCCCTCCGCGTCGTAGCCGTGCTCCAGTTCCGACGCGATCACGTACTCCCACAGATGCCCCATCACCGGCGCGTCTGCCCTACAAAACCCGACAAGACGCGTATTGTAAAATCTAAACAACAAATCATCATTAGTTAATGTGCAAGAGGACAAGAACATACCATGTGTGTTCCGTGTTGAAGCCAACCTGAAACAATACAAGTGTACACCTCATTTACAGTATCGGTCACCGGGCATATATTTTATGTGGAGAGGAAATTGCTATTTGGTGTATACATACGGATCCATCGGTGCTGAAACACAAATTGAAGGATTTGTCGAACCAGCGGTCACAGCCGGAGCCGTGCAGCAGCACGCGGCCGTAGGCGTCCAGCTTGGAGGAGTCAGCCTCGTCGAAGCCGTACTCCGCGTCGTCCAGGCATACGTGAAAGGCGGCGCGCTCGATGGCGTGCAACGAGGCGCGGTTGGGGCCGCGCTGGAACATGGATTGGCGGACGCGCGCCCAGTGAGCGCGCTCGCCAGCCGTGAGCGCTGCCAAGCGGAGCTCGCCGGGCGCGGCGGACGCGGGGTCCTGCACGATGCGCTCCAGCTGGCGCTGGATGTCGGCGGGCGCGAGCAGGCGGCCGCGCGCGTACACCGGCAGACGGTAGTAGCGGCCGCGGTGCTGCACGGTCACGTGCGCCGCGTCGCGGTAGTGCACGAGGCGGTCGCTCTCGGCGCCGGGCACACGAGCAGTGTTGAAGGCGCGCTCGTATTGCCACGAACACAACGGTACCATGCCCTGCAACATGATGGGCTCCAGTTCTTGGCGTTCGATGAGGCGCCGAAACTTGAGACAGAAATGGATGATGGTGGCGGCGCGCGCCGTCTGCACGTGCGTGGGTCTCAACAACGTGTCGGTGCCGTAAAAGTTGGAGTTCACCATGAGCGGGGAGCGACCGCGCAGGTACACGTACTCTTCCCACCAGTCCGATACGTAATTGCTGGACCACCACGACTTCAGCACCAGGTAGCGCTGCAGCTTCACGGCGATAGTCTGCTCGAACTCACGAGCTAGACCTTCCACTCGCAAGTAGTTCTCGTCGTCGAGCAACGGCCGTACGCTCAGCAAGTACTGCAGGCAAATACACACGTTAAAGTTTTGCAGAAGTATGCACTCATTTATGTATGAAACATCTCGTCAAACTCTAAATATAAGTTTGTAATGTGGTTTATTCTTTCCTTGTACTATAAATTCTTATACAATATGCGACATAAACGGAGACTAAACAGCAAAATCCAAAGATCTTAAAGTGAATGTAGACTTAAGTATTTTACACATTCTCGCATCACAACTCGTCTATAAAAACGTCTACACGGATACATATATAAAAATAATACTATATTGGTTATATTTTCTAAATTCATTTCAACCCAGATGTGTGTGTTTTATAATGGTAATGTAATAGAATAGGCGGCTGTTTTTTGCTCTTGTAAGTATGAGTACGAATAGCAACAACAAAATGTCTCCGCATTGAATTTAAATATATGTAAAAAAAAATCTAATAGAGAATATATTTTTGTCTGTCGATCAGTCTGTCCATTTATAAATGCACATGTTCGCGATAATTGGACAAACTCAAATGAAACTTATTTAATTTTGTTATGGCCAGTAGTAATAGGTCTACTATATCTAGACACCTGACGTGAAATCATTGTCATACGACTCGATTGCATTGCATTGATATAGGTACTCACTCGACGCATAGTGTCCTTGACGGAAGGCAATGGCAGACGCGGTAGGGAGCCCTGGAAGCTGTACAGGCGCGGCTTGTTCCAGCCGGATAGGACCTTCACCACGCTGGCCCACACCATCGTGCGCAGCGATATCTTCGACCCCGGTGCACGCGACTCGTACATCCAACCCTGCACACACAAACAGGCAACAGGCATACACCATACCGTATACCACAATAGCTAACGTATACAATATAACTGCCTGTAAACGCGACAGCTTGTGGGTTCGATTCCCGCTTGGGGAGAACGAATTATTTTGATTTTCCTCGCTCTGGCAATAAGGCAAAGCGCGACGTTGCCGCACTTACTGTTCCCTCTGCCTACCCTGTTATGTGCGGGATACAGCGTGAAGCTGAAGTAGTATTTACTAATATTATAAATCTACTCGGTAAGTGCTCACTGACCTTATACATGAGGAGTATCTTCAGAAGATAGCGCATGAAAAATATGACGGAGAGCCACATAGTGAGCGCAGCTAGTAGGCACGCGATCACCTGCCACATGGACGACTCCCTGCGCACAAATTCGATATGAAAATCACACACGGTCACACATATCACAGTATAATTAGTAACCGTAGCTACCAGCTACTAGCTCGTCCCTCTAAGCTATGACTGACTTACCCGGGCAAAATAGTCAAGACTTTCTGCACCAGTCCAAATGGTATGTTAATTCCGCCGAAGTGCGCCGCCACCAGCACCGTCCAAAGGAAGTACAGCGACTGTAGGTGTCCCGGGTACACTCCATTATGCACACTATTCTGCAAACATGACACGCAATCAATTCACCTATCGCCTTTTATATCTACATTAAGCCTAACAATATTGTTTTATTCGTGGTTTTCTCTCTTACGTGATTTTTATAATTTTACTGTTTGTACTCACAACACTTTACGAATGTCAATATTTTATGTAAATCTTTGCTACAAGTAAAATAACAATGATGTAACGGGCGACTTACAAACCGTGGCATTACATTATATACAGGATATACCTAGTACCTACCCACTACCCACTACCCACTACACACTACACACTACAACGGCGGGTAACTTGAAACACATTAAATGTTTCAGTGAATATTTCCGATAACATTTGATTGCGGGTTCATTACTTTCATTAAAAGTATAATTATTTATTATTTGATAATTCTTCATTTGTCAATGATGATTTATTTACGTATCTAAAAGAGCTCCGCGCAAGTCACAAGCACTTATGTTTTACAGACGGGAATCAACTAAGAAAAAGTTAAATATGACACAGCGTGGCAAATAAATAACGAGACGGTGCCCCCCTCCTCCCCCCCCCACCTACACGTCATACACGACACGTGTAGTGTAGTGTAGGGGAGAAGCGACAGGGGGTTCCTTGTTATTTAATACCTGGGTATTATAACACATATAATCTCTTTCCGTATGTATGTATGTATGTTCCACTTCTGCGAGTTGGCTGCAACAAACCTCTAATATATATAAATCCACCTTCGCTTACTATATTTTTTTATGTGTATGTATTCAATATAATAAATAATAATTCTATTGATAGTGACCAAAAATTTGTTTTATTCATAATATCGTTATTACTCCGCTTATTTGGTTCGTATACAATCACGTCGCAATCGTAATAATTAAAAATCTTTATTTTAAATATAGCGAATATTATTTACGTGATTTTTTTGTTGAGATTTAGATATATAGCTACCTACGACCAATGTATGTTAAGTGGTCAGTGCAGTGTACAATATAATATTGTAATACGATATGCTATTTGGGTTCCGTACCTCAAAACGGAAAAGCGGAACAATTATATGATCACTTTATTGTCCATCTGTGTGTCTGTGCGTCTGTCAAGAGTATTTTCTGAATATCACGTGGAAGAATCAAGCTGAAATTAACATCAAATATCCAAGTGGAAAACCTCTTGAAGTAAAATAATCAAACTTTTAAGACAACGCAATCAAAAGATATGAGTGTACGAGTATACTTATATAACATGTATGTCATATTTTAATAGTCAATATTTTAGAACCATCGAGAAGTTCAGACCTTTGATGACAAGATGTACTTTATTTTTACAATTCAACATTGTAAATAGTACATGTTATGTATATTAAAAAGGCGAGTACACGTCCTCCTTGGAAAATGCCTCTAATTGCGCCAATGAACACTATAATAGCAAACAACCGTTGACATTGTAGCGGTGTGGCATGGGGAGCAATCAAATCGTTAAAAATTGGTTGTTCAAGACAAACTCTTCTGAAATAACGGTGTAAACGTCGTGTTGGAAGAAGTTGGCACTTCTTATAGGAAATTTGAATTACTTTTGAATTAGATTTTACGCTTAAGATGTGTTTTTGGCTGGCGGCAGGGTTAGCACATCATCTCCTTTATTTTTCTTATTTGCGATGTATGAGTTATATGCACTAGAATATAACAGTTCTGATTCAACATTTCGAGTTAGGTTTAGATAATTTTGATAGTTGACTACAAATATGGGGAGCAAGTTAATGAGAAATGATTAGTAAAAATGGTACAAATATGCAAAAATTATGCCTTTTGATATTTGTTTGTAATAAATGATAATTATTAACAATTATATTGCTAATATATTTCCAATTTCAGTCAGAGATGTTTCAACGATGGTTATATTTAAGGGAATTCATGACAAAAAAAAACGCAGGTGAGAGTTGAAATCTTAGTCCCATAAAGAAGTCGTGTACTTACACGACTTCTTAGGTCGGTAAAGGTTTACGTTTGCAAGCCATAAGATGGGCATCGACTGTGTTGTGATTTGTGAACGTACGAGGCCGCGCGACTGATGACGCGCGACGGACGACGCGCGGCTGGCGCCTCGAGTGTGTCGCGTGTGTCGCGTGTGTCGCGTGTGTCGAGAATCGAGAGCACGGCGCGCAGTGCACACTACTCGTACACGGAACGTACGCGGATCATAATTGGTTCAAGGCTCCCTCGTCATTGAATCGTTTAAGCAAAAACGATGTCATTGACAAACATTGTGTAATATAAGGACTGGATTATATTACTATATCAAGCGATTTGTAAAATATACACTGTGTTTGTAGCTAGTCTAGCCCCCAAGTCTCTTATTATTAATGCGCTTATTATTTCCTGATTTGAACAATACCTTACATGAAATGTAATTGACAAGGCTACGTTATCAGATAAGGTACACAATAGAATATCTATATTATAAATAAAATAAAATTTATAATAGCGTATAATTTAAGAATAATTAGAAAGAATAAACAGTTTGTTTTATCTACTAGATCAACAACGACGGTTTAGATGTGTTTTGACGGCGTACTCTCGAGGACAGACAACCTCCATGCAAAGATTAGTTATATTACTGTCACCCTGTGACCCAGACTGTGTTCACGCAAACAATTATATTTACTCTTCAAACATGTCTCCCTTGTGGTCAGAAAGTCATCCAGATACGGAGACCCGATAGCTGTTTATTTACAGACATGAATTTATAGGCTATAAAAAGATCGAACACTAAGAACACTTTTCACATTTACCATTTAGTTTTCCATTGATCTTGGACTATCAACATTTGGCAAGTGCCAATGAGTACTCTATAGTCATTATAGCGTATATGTATTTACAATACCTTATGCCCTCTGACAGTATCCCGAGGACTGACGCAAACCTTTATTTACTTACAGTAAAGCGAGCGAGCCGCTTCTTCCAGGAGCGAAGCCCAGACTCCCACACGAGGTAGAGCACCTCGCGGTCGAAGTTCACGTCCCAGCCATCGTGCGTGATCGCGAACGAGAACGCGACTGCCGAGTGCGCTTCCGCCATCTTAACTCACCACCTGCAACTGAATCTAATATTTAATAATAAAAATAAAACGGGTACATATATAGTAATTAGTAAGTACATTTTTGATAAATGTCAATCAATCCTAATATTATTAATTTCGAAAATACATAACACATTATCGTCAATAATTCACGGTTATCAAAGTTCATTTGTTGGGCATTTGGTTAGTTGTACTAACTTATAGGGTAGGCGTAATTGTGCCTCCCAAAAAATAAATATTTATGCAACAAACACCAGAGTCTTTTTATAATGAAATTACAATACATATCTTCACGTTTTATCCCTAGGGGGGTAGTCAGAGAAAACGGACCGCCAAACGCTGCAATTCTGGCATACCTCTTCCAACTCATTCACTGTCATAAACCTCTTCACACATACTTTCCGGGGATCCTCATGCTTATTATGTGACCTTCCTCCGGTATTTTACAACTCTGACCACAGGTCACAGGTCTGACATTCACCTACATTGAAACAACTAGCACAATACACTAGAGCAAGGCTGTCCAACCCCAGGCTCCATGGGCCACACTTTATTGATTGGCAGATTCCAGTCACTTCACAATTGGTTGTTGACAGAAGAGAAATTGATGGTCATTATAAATATATAAATATTTGTTATTATTGTTTTGTCACATTTATATTAATAATTGTTAAATAAGTACCATGATTCATTGACCCAAAAGCATATTTCTTATTTATTTAATCTTTTACTTTAGATTTGTCACCAATATTTGCAAAATTAGTGACTCAAAAACCTCAATAGAGCTAACATTATTATTGACTTAACCAAGTTGTGATGTTGTCAACTATTATGTCATTAAATATTCCCACGTGTAGCCCACAGACATCCATCATCCTTCTACAGCCTTGCTCTAAGATAATAATCTCTAAGTAAACATACTATCCAACATAAAAATGTATGTTCAATTCAAACCAAGAGTTCCCTAAGATTAGTACAAAGCAAATAAACTCTTCAGTTCTATAGTATAGTAGTATTTATATTAATAAAATACAAAAAATGCAACCCAGCACAAGATAGCAGAAAATAAAAAAAAATTATATAATTTGTGTAGTCTCAAAACACTTGTATATTTATATAAGAAATCAACACTTGAAACGTTTTAAGCAACTACAAGTCTTTTTTAATGTATTTTTAAAATCAGTTGTAAATATAAATTAAAATTAAGTAATTATATTTTTAATTAAATATTACCTATTTTCTAATTACTATGTAGTGGCCTTGCGGATAAAAAGAACCAGTAGGAAGCAACAAATAAAAGAGATAATTAGTGTTTCAAATTTGTTACTAAATTCTCTATATACTATTAAACTATATAGGTAAATGTAAACAGTTAACATAGCATGTACTAACCCCTAAGCAAATAGTTATCTATTAGAAGTTTGTGTTTAAAGTTAATGCCAATTGCCAATTTACTGAAATTTTACTTAAAACAAAGTGTGGTTGTGTTGTGTGTGTATGTGTGTGTGTGTATGTGTGCGTGGGTGTGGGTGTGTGTGTGTGTGTTGTGTGTAATGTAAAAGTTCGATATTTGCAGTATAAAAATAATTTGAAGTGAAATTGTGAAATGTGACCATAATATTAATACACAATAAAATATTGGTACTTTTTTGAGCGTAAACGCATCGTAAATGCGACAAAAGTTCATCAAATATTCGGTATCGTGCGGACTAGCGGAGACAGCAGTTTCAGTAGACAGCTTTTTATACATTAAAACTAGTGAAATCGTTCCAACTTCCAAAAACATTCGCGTTAGTGAACACTAAACGTACACACATTCGCAACGGCGCACGCACACAGACAAGCGGTGTCAAAGTCTAATCTGAGAACGCGACACTCGACAGCGTTCTACATATTATATACGTGGTGGTATGGACGGTGGATACTAGATAGACTACTCGGATATAAAAAGATTCTGAAAATATTTCCTAATAAGAAAATTTCATCATTGAATAAACATAAATATATATTTTATATAAATTATGGATAATTCGCTTGAATAATTAGAAAATGTAAAATAAAAAATAAGAAAAAAATATAATAATAAAAATGAGCAATTAATCTTATTTAGAAAGTATTTTATAACTTACCTGTATTTACTGAAGTCGATTTTAGCACCAACTATGGAAACTTAGAGCGAGAAATAGTTACGTGGGTACTGAAATAACAGTACCTTGTTGGTTATTATTTATACACCTGTTACCGACATACTTCTACTATTTTATCTTCACCTCTACTTGGACTCAATGAAAATAATTAAAGTAGACGGTGTTTTCCAATAATACGCAACGAGCATAAGACAATATAATATTGGAGAAGTATGTACGTCGAAAGTGTATCGGCGTCCGGCTAACGGCGCACAGCAGCGAGCAGACAGCTACAGTTAACTGTTTGACCAGTGAAGTGAAGTGAAGTGAGCTGAAGACTGAAGAGTGAAGAGTGAACTGTGAAGGTGTCGACGAGCGCGCTCCGTTCTTCACTACAGCCTGCAACTATGGAGGGTACAAGTAAGGAGAGCTACTTCGTCTAAGGGACAAGGTAAAATGATGGCTTAAGTGGAAACGGAACATACTATGTTTGAAACAGAGTGAAGTGTGCTAGGTTGCAATAAAAAATATTTTTCGTGAAATAAAAATGATTTTCGGTTTCAGTGGCAAACCTGCCGAAACAACGACCGAAACCGAAACTGCACTTGGGAGTTGCCGCGCTGTGCTCCGTCGGTTGGCGGATTGGTGCGGTAAATGCCTAATCATGTCGGGACTTGTGTTCCCAATGCGTTTTGTTTGATGTGAGTTCTCGTGTTTTGTTTTATATTCGATAAGTCTTATCGTGTGATATAGTGACATTTTGTGGTTATTTTACTCATTTACTGATGCTATACGTAAACAAATATTAATTGGATATACTTTAACGGAATTGGAATCGCCTCATGAAAACAAAAAACCGCTGTGTTCAAATTTTTATGTTCTTTTTAAGTATTCTTTCTATGTTTAGTGTGGATTAACATTTTAAAAATTATTAAAATATTTAATAAAAATAGAATTCTCTTACCAAATGATTGTTTTTTGCATAGCGAAAATTTGTAAAAACCTCTTACAGAGATGGTACCAAATTAAGAAGTTGTAAAGCCAAAGAATTTTGATGCTGCGTGAGGAAGAACACATGGCTCAGTGGTCAGAGTGCTTGGATGATTTCCATGAGGCGCGAGTTCAAAATCTGCTGTGTTCAAATATTTATATGTTTCTATAAGTATTTTTACTAGTTAGATATTTTATTAGTTTATTGGTGATAGCATTAAGGATTTAGTTCTCCAACGTTCAATTTAATAATTATTACCAATATAAAAATGTAGCAAGTACAGTAAAATAATTGTTTCTTTTGACAAATTAGCACGCTTATAATGAAATGAGTAGGTATATTATAAAGGTTAGGTACCTAGATATCCATTTTATAGGTATTGTATCACTTTAATATTAAATATCTACTTATAACATATATGATATAACGTAACAAGTTAAAAAAGTATTTTAGTTATTATTAAAGAAAATATTAAAAGTAACTAAAAACATGACACTTATTAGAAAATTTTGGTTTCGGTTTCGGTTTTGGTCGTAAGAATCAATTTTGGTCAGACACTAATGAGAATATTTTTACAATTGAGCAATATTTAAACTCTCAAAGTGACCGTATTTATGCTAAAAGCTTAAGAGTTTTCAGCATAAATACCTTCGAGTTTTTATGACTTGCTCTAAACGGCATGATAATTTGGAGTCCCTAAAACAGTCTGTACTCAATATATATCAGATAACTGGCCTTAACGCTTAAAGCACTGTATTGCAGCCAATGGATACCACTTCGAATAAGCATATTTTTAATGCTTTTTTATTAATGTATTAAACTAGCGCTCTGTAATAGCAATAAATGTTACGTACAATAGATAAAATCGTTTTTTTTTTGTAACAATATATATAGCGAGGCTGTTTTTTAAATCATTCCACTTGCTACTGCGGCGCCACTACACAGCTTGCTCCCTTTCAGCAGACACATTTGACCAACTTGGTTGACACTTGACAGTTGACACAGATTCCGGTGTTGCTGCTCTTCCATTTTTGATTGTATAATAATAAATAAAATTCAAGCAGGGACTGCTGTTTCAATAAATACATTTATTATCATAGAATTCAATAAGATAACTCACACTCTCCCAGGACAAGCTTATCGAAACTATACACACGTTCTCGAAGTACATTTATGATCAAGTTATGGAATTCAAATGCTAAACGTAAATCCTTAGCTAAATAACTTTCTTCGCAACTTTTACAATTGTTGTAATAGGCAGCTCTCGTTTGTTCAAGTTCCGGAGAAGTGGCGCAATAGATTATAGTACTGGCACCTTGTTTCTAAAATAAAATATTGTGTATAAATGACAATTGCATTTCAATAATAGCAAATTATATTCTGATTCAACTAACAATGCTCTTGGAAAACGGCAACATTATCGTATATAGTGCTTCGTATGGCCACCAGTTCCGACATAATCCAGTTTTAATAAAAGAACCTGGATGCGCACAAAATATTGCTTTACTCGAGTCTTTCCATTGGCAGCTCAAATAATGCATCAGCAATACGCCACAGAACTTAGAGATGTTGTACGACTTGATAGACGTATATTTGTCTTCAGGCAATGAGATGTCTCCCAGCAGAGGGTGAGATGTAAGCAATTTAAGATGTCTGTAATGCAATCCCAGCTGCTTAATATTGTATTATAATGATTATAATATTTTTAATGTATATATTTTTTACTCTTAAAGTAGGATTCTTAAAAAGTTGTTTTGGATGTATTTCGAGAATATTTCTGATTCCGATAACACGGCAAATATAAATTTAAACGTAATTACTGTCAGATATTACGTAATAATTTTAAGTTAGTACTTAAATTACTTAAAGCATTCGAATAAGTTACATTTTAGTTTGTATCCTAATCTGATCCTTGCAGAGGACTAGTGTCAATATTTAATATTATTTTTTTTTAATTATGAAATAAAATATTTTTAATGGACATTCTTATACGGTGCGTTGTAGGGCTTTGAAATTAGTGCCATAAAATAAAATTATAATAATATATAATGATAATAATTTTTAGATAATATAAAATTGAGAACCTGTGCGACTCCGAAGATGTGATAACAACGCGTGCGTTGGAAGCAAGTATGTTTGTAATACATCGTAACAAATAATATTGACTCAAAAAATTCACTTGAAAAATAGTTTCGAGTCCGTCCTCAGTCAAGGTCCAAGGGATTCCAAAAGTTGCAGCATTTAGAATAACTATATCAATTTTTCTAAAAAGAGAAAATAAATTTAATGTATGATCTACTAGTAGTACTTACCGCCTAATGTTGCTTGTATACCTATATGATAGACACCGGCCGCATAAACCAGTCTCACTAAGTCCTGGGGTATATATAAGTTATTCTAAGCTTTCGATAATCTAACGAGATCGGAATACTCAATGAATTACGCATAGTAACTTTCCTTGGATGTTATATTCACAATTCCTAAGACTCAGCCAGTGTTCCAAATCAGATCATCATTTTTTTATGTCAACAGAAAGCGCTCATCGTGTTCACCAACTTTTCCTATCTATTTATAGATTAAAGGGTATTAAGTATTTAACTCTTCGTAATAAACAAAGCCCTATAAGATGCAGACAACTAACAGCAATATATATATATATATATATATATATATATATATATATATATATATATATATATATATATATATATATATATATATATATATATATAACTTTTCTGAGTTTATTATCGGTATATTATAGATTGTAATCATAATACTAAATTGCGTTTGACACCAGTTAAACTTACTTGTGTTCTTTGAGGATGTTGTCAGCACAGCGCTTCACAGACGCTAGTGATCCTAGATTAATTTCATAGGGAGTGACGAGGTCAAAGTTGGTGCAAACATTTTTGGCCACTTGTTTAGCTTTGTACACGTTGCGACAAGCCATGAGTACTTTGCAGTATCGCATGGTCAAGCATCGAGTTATTTCTGATCCGATTCCGCCACTAGCGCCGGTTAAGAGGCAAGTCTTGCCTGTTAGGTTTAGGTCTTTCACCAACTGTGGAAAATATTACTGGCTCCTTTGAAAATACTTCCATAAATCAAACCCTAATATTAAGTACATTATTTAAGTTACATTTGTTTACCGTTTCAGCGGAGGGACCAAGCAACACTCGGTAATCAGTACTAAGACGAACGTAATGTTTCAATTTATTTATCTTATTTTCTTTCCACACAAATTCACTAATGCATCTTTTACTTAAAAATATATTAAACACACCCCTGTAGGTAAAACAATTCATTAATTTTTAATCCTATCTACGTACAATCTCTATCGGTTTAAAGCAAAGCGTGTCAATTAACTTACCAAAAATGAATACGTCTATTAATTACTACATATAACATGTCTTCTACTCACAAATAATGTTTCACAAATGTATTACATTCATATATATAGAATTATATATAATGAAACCACATTCCAATGGGATGTTAGAAAAGAAAAGGATAAATGTCTTTTATCTTTTTTTTTCGGTAAATTTTTTACCAGCCAACACAAGCCTGTGACGAATATAAATTTCTCGAATGTTAACTTTTTAGTTCTAAATAGCATACGAAAATTTTAAAAAAAGAAATATACTATAAATCTTAGCATAAATACTCTTGTTGAATTATATTATTAATGAAAATATATTATTAATGTACATATCATGGCTCACATTACATATATATATATATATATATATATATATATATATATATATATATATATATATATATAATATATATATATATATATATATATATATATATATATATATATAAATATATAGATTTTTTTATTTTATTTGTATACATTTTTTCAAATGTAGTGGGTATATTTGTCGGGATTAACTTAGAAAGTTACTTGCATATATTTCTAATCTCGCGCAATACTGTCACCTGTGCTCAATACTGTTTAATACCATTTCCCGCATAACACGAAATATTTACGTCATTCTCTACAACTTCACACGTATATTCATACATTTCTGAACGCTTTAAACGGCACGTTAATAATGTTACACATCGCTCTGCTCAAGTCTTCGAGATAACAACCGAGTCTTAATTGTGCGTGATGCGATTCTAGGCACTACAGTGGAAGCGAGTAGGAAGCGGTCCAATCTTACTACGCGTTATTTGTTAATACAAAATTGTATTAACAAATAACGCGTTTGATGTTTTGAATTTGTAATGGAAGAGGAAGGAGAATCCATGGTACGGCTGCTGTTTTCTCTAATATTCCTTAAGTGATAACAATGTGGCAACGAACGATCCTCAGTCCATTGAAGATGATATTGAAAGTGTGAACACTACACAAAAATAAGCTATAATATTGAAGTCCATTGTATATCTTCTTCTAGACTATAGCCGAAGCAATGACACACTGTTAAGTTATATTGAAAATCCATGACTTCTGATGCATCAAAATCTTTTAGTCAAATCAAAATAAGTGATTGTTCTAAGTTACTTAATAATTTATAAATTTACAATACAATAAATAGCATTACGTAATTTAACAATACGATTGTAGGTACAGCATTAAGTTGATATGTAGGTAGGTACTAACTATACTAACTTTCTAACAATTTCTTATAAATCTACAATTAGTACATAATATTATGTTTTACTTTCCGCGTGTCAGTTTGCCCAGGACTCAGGTCCCTGTGAAATCGTCTAAAGTGGGTTCTACTGTATTTATTGTATACTAGTGACCGGCCCGCGGCTTCACCCGCTTGAACCACACCATCATTCATTTGAGAAATGGAATTGCGTTTCAGTGGTTTTTAATATGTACATTCTAATACCTCAGGCCATATTACTATAATTTCCATTAAGCTTTTGAATTGTTTTGAACTAAACATTTAGCTATTTTGATACTATTATAATTATAATGTCACTTTAAAGATTAATATCTAATATTAACTTTGCAAATTATGTGTTACATTACATATATATAGTTATATTTCATTTATATATTTTAAAAGTATTAAATTCTGTATATCGGTTTAATTATTAATATACATATTATTTCATAGAACGGCTCCAAATATAGCAATAACTATTATTTGTAACACTTACCTATCACGGTTTAAAAACTCAAATTTGTTTTTATGTACAATTTGAATAATTCATTTAATTTATTCCTTCATAAACAAGCCAGATGATTTAATAATTGATTTGGATAAGGATTTATAAACTTAGTTACCTGTCATGTGGTAAATAGCTCATGTGCTTTTTTACTTATATACATACATACATATCTCCACGCTCTATATCTAGCGGGTGTTCAGAGATAAGGGAGCGCCTAACGGTGCGGCCCCTGCATACCTCTTTCGCCTCGTCGTCGTGTTTTTCACGTGACCTACCTCCAATATTTTCTGACACTGAGATTTCAAAGGTGGCGTTAGCACTGCATCATCATTTTGATACTATTGCATTCTGCAATTATACTGCATTACTGCAATAATACTGCATTCTTTCACTCGCATGTAGCTTTGTTTCAGTACTTGTAAACTTACACTTTCGGTAAATAGTTATTACAACATGCACGTTGGCTGTTCAATGCAGCATGTTTATTGTCTTTTGTATATTATCAACTATAACTTAAGAATGTCTTAAGGCTAATAAAGTAATTTTTAACTCTCGTTATATAGATATAAGAAGATAATAGAAGTATTCACACTACGTGGTACATTACATACTTGCAAAGCCAGAGCATGCCGCTTGTACCTGATGAAACGCAGTGTCACCTTAATAGGACGACGATTAAATAACGAATACTTTACAATACGAATACACTTGTCAAGAACCTTTTTATAACGAATTTTGATTTATTGCAAAATTATACAGAACGTATTATATATTGACGGATTTCCGTCAATATATACCCTCAATATTTCAATAATTCTATCAGTTATCTACATTCAAATTTACAAAAATTCATCTCTGGACTGGTTCAAACGTGTTAAATTTTTCGTCAGACAATCTTTATTAGTAAGCACTGCTGCTTAACAATGTTGTTAGTGTTAAAGTTAAAATTTTCGTTTATTAGTAAAAATCATTCGCTATAACAGTAGTGAGTGGAGTGGTGGAGTGAAGTTGAGGTTCGTAATACTGTTTTATTCCTTGGTATAACGAATTGTAGACAACGTAACCACTGCGTAACAACCTCGACGTAACAAATTACTTGAAACAACGACTTATTTTCTTAGCCCTTTAGTTTCACTATTTCAAGGTTGCACTGCAATGCTACAAGATATCTATTATGTAATTTTCAGAACTGATTTTTTTTTGAGACAATATGTTTACATTTTTTTTTAAAAGTGCGCGTTCGCCCTCTCCTGCATTCTAAATCGCTGATAACTTCCAAATACTACGCAATTTAAACTACATTATTGTTCAGTAAGAGGTGATTACGATGTACATAATATGGTCGACGTATTTAATTGGATAAGGAGTAGTAATGTATTGTTGTAAGTGGTTCCATAAATCCCTGTAGTTTATATAATGAAATGCTGCCGTAACAAAAATTGTCAAACAAGAAAGGCACTTCCTATTGACATATAAATATCAGGGACTTAGAACACATGAACTATAATAGATCAGCTCAATTATATGAAATAAGAAAATGGCGCTTTTGTAAAGTTATTACGGTTGATGAGCATTTTTCACTGACATACGAACTTCCAAGATCTGGAACATCTCATGATGAACCATAATATCCAGCTAAACTATATGAAATAAGGAAATGATAATTTAATCTTTTCACTGACATATTGATAAATAAAAATGAATGATTTGGATCATACATAAGGTAATATAACAAAAAAAAATTAAAAAATAAAATAATAAATCAGTAAATGAAGCAAGGATTGAAAGCATTATATAGAAAATTTTACACAATAAAAGCTAAAGAAGTTAGTAAGACTAGACGAAATCGTTAATTAGTGTTTCTTACAGTAAGCAACACTGATCTCATCATATGTATGGTAAGAAATAAATAAATATCAATAGATAAGTATTTAAATATATATGTACTACTAGATATTTGCTTTATTCATCCATTCTTTATACATTTCTAAATAATATTAGATAAGAATATTTATTGAATGAACAACGCGCTACTGCTTACATACTCTTTGGTAGTAACAACAATTTAACACATGACTAGAAACTACAAAGTACAAATTTGTCAGTTTGACAAGTGCCCCGTGTGGTGCGATCAAACTCTGAACTTAAAGCAATATTAACTTAAAATATAGTTGTTAAGCTTATTATATTTAGTGAGATTAGCTTTAATAGTTTATTGACGTTATTATATTGTTTATGTAGGCTTATTAAATAGAAAAACTTCCGTAATGATGGCTGGTTCGGCTTTAAGAAGGCTAATGGCCGAGTACAAACGTAAGTTCTGTTTACACATTAATCCAATACAATTAAAAAAAACTTCATGTACTATTTAAAAGTTATAACTAACCAACGATTAATGTAAAATGTATTTGAAAAATATATCTATACATTATTTATACATTTAATTTTTAGTTCAGTAGTATGATAATATTGTAATTGTTTCTTGACATAAAAGAAAAATAAATAGTGATTCAAAGGTTTTGTTTAATATATAAATTCATCATATCAAACTTCCCAATAATAAAAGTCTACATTAACATCAGTTCTAAACTAAACATGGTGCTATATGCCACATTCCAAATAACCTAGTTCCTAATATAAAAATATTCTTTTCGTAATTTTTCACGAACAAATTTATTAAAAAATAATATAATATAATGATTATAGATTAAAATTAATATTACCCAATTTGTTTTAATTATATTTTTAAACCTCTTTTTTAGAGCTGACATTGAATCCACCAGAGGGCATTATAGCAGGACCAGTAAATGAAGAAAATTTCTTTGAATGGGAAGCTCTTATAACGTTTGTATATTTATAAATGTTTCAAACAAAGCTCTATTACTGTGCACTGACGAATTACACCCTTTTTAATTATTTGTTACCTTACAACATATTGCAATATACAAAAAGTGTATTCTTTATTATATACAGGTATATAATGGTTATTTGTAATAGATGAACTCATAAATAAGAAAATACTGAGTGATTTTAAAAATGACAACATATGTATATTAGTTAACTAAAGAAAATGTTACTTCTAAAGTTATATTTTTTTTAGGTTTAGCTAATTGCAACTGGCACATTGCATCATATCTTTTGTATGTATCTTTTTCTAGATTATAGCTATACATTTAGTTATTTTACTTCTTCTACTTAAACTAGTTCTGTAACTAATATGTATAATTATGTATAGACAGAAGAGGGACTAGTTCTTAGTGTAAGAAATTTTGGTTACATTATTAATTTAATATAATAGAAATAATGTAAACATAATTTTTATTCTATTTTCTGCATACCATTTTATTTCCATTGGCTTGTCTATATATGTCATCCAGAGACCTGCAAGAAAAATAATATATAGTCTCCTTTTCACACTAGAAAGGGACAAACCTTTCTATGTCCCATTAACACCTTGCTGATCAGTGACAAGTTAACTCGTTGTTTTAGGTCCATATGTTCTTGACCCGTGGCAAGCTAACTCGTCATTGCACTTACACTATTAACTTCAATTTATTAACTCTAAGGCAATATACATTAGTGCAAAACTTAATATATTGTGTTCAATCATTTCCTGTTTTAAATAAATATATTTGTCTTGGTAGATCATTGTGTCATGTTTTTATTCAACATGCTAATTTTCTACTTGCCATAATATATAGATTGAATAAATTTTGCAAGCTATATTTGGCCCACTTTCATAGCTCTTTCCACTAGTTCCGCTTTAATATTAAATATATATTGAACAATGTTGTTTATCTAAAATGGCGGCTATAACAAAGTGATGGATGATATATTTTTGTTCAATCTATAAATTATTAGAATCAAATGCATGGAAATTACCTGTAGAATGTAAATAATCTATGTATGATGTAAAATATAAGTCCAAGTTGCTTAGTTCTAGTCCTAAAAGATTTTGAGATGCTTTCTGAAGAACCTTTTTTCTATAAAAGTTTTGTAATTATTTATATCTATCTATATTATATCCTTCTTCAGCAAACAAACCATTTATCGGTTTGTTTGGTGTAGAAAAAAAGAAAAGGGTTGGTTTTTCTGAACTCTTTTATAGTTTTTAAATAAGATCTGCCTTAACTGACTACTACATTTTCTACTTTGAATGGTCCTGAGCATCCTCAGTGATAAGTCAGTTAGCTATCATACACTTTCAGACACTTTCTTTTGACGTAAAACCTGGGTCAGCGCATAACGTGGCTAGATGATCTTAGACGTAGTGCTGACAGTTCGCTGTCATGCCAATTCTAAAAAATCGATTGGATTGGGCCATGGAGGCTGGTCATGAAAATGGGAGCCGAGACAGTATCAGTATAACATTACACTGAATAAGAACGAACTAATAGCTGGGCTCTGGTGAACTCCTAATGTAATCGGGAAGGATTTGGTTTTGGCCATAGTGGTCCTAACCATAGAAGTGAAGTCGTTGTACAAGTCTCTGATAATCTCAATAAAGATTTTCTTGATCACATTACACTGACAGGGCACATAATCAAAGACTGTCTGCAGGTAAATAGCTACGTTGAACCCTCTCTTCTTCCCTGTATGCCTTCATCAAAGTTGTGAGGGCCAATATATCGTCCATAGTGCCCGAACCTGGCTGAAGTTGGCATTGACACTCCGAGATAGTAGTCTTGATCGACCTCACACTCCACGTGGTTGATCATGCGTTCAAATTACTTCTAGATATGACTCATAACTTAATGCCCCTGTTATTACCACAATGTAGCATTGTTCCAGTGTTCGGTTCGGTATGGTTAATGAGGTCAGTAAGCATGAGCACACCAAGAGATTCCAAAGTTTCCATGTCTATATGAGACTTATTGAGAGATTTTCACGTTTCAGTAAGAATATCGTTGTGTTCCACTACCTACCCGTTCTTTATGGCTATTAGACTTTCATATAACCTAGAAAAAAATCATCATATCCCGATCGACTTTATATTATATACTATTGGCTTAATTATATCCCGGCGTTGGCCGCTGCCCCGTGATACCGCGGTTTTTAATAATAGAATAATATTTTATTGTATTTTTGATAAAAGTGGTGGCTTTAGCACTTATATATAATTATTTATTAATGAAATAATAACCTCATGTGCATGTTAACTTGCATGTTAGACAAAAGTTCTGGTATTTAAATGAGACGAAGAAAGGACGGAATGCAAGATTTTTATAATGGAACTTATTAGAACAAATGAATGAAGTATCTTCCCAGATATACCTAGGACGTATGCTAAGTAGAGATCTTCTGCTTCTTCTTCGTCGTCTCCTCAATGTTGATGATCATGACCACATGATAATCTCCTCCATTCAGAGCGGTTGTAAGTAGAATGGACTGCTCGATACTCACTCTTGATAGCGTCCTACCATCTGGTTAATTATTACAATAAAAAATATGATTATTAAGTAGAAATGGAAGATACAAAATGGGTGTAGGCACGAGAACTGCTGCCGACAACAAAATGAACAGTGCTCTAGCTGTATGTTGAGACGGCAGAACGTTTCGTCGTACACAATGCAGTTCTGGTGCCAACGCTGTTATATGACAGTAAAACGGGGATATTGTAGAAGTCAGTCAGTTTAACTGACCTAATCCACAACGAAGAGATATACAGAATGGCAGGTACTGAGGCAGAGAGGATGTCACAGCGAGAACGAAAGAGAACATTCTCAGATGGTTGGGACAAGTAGAGAGAATTAGTAGAATGAAAGAATAGTAAAAAAGATATGTGAAGCAAAAGTGAGTGGCAAGAGAGGTAAGGGGAGACCTGGAATGATCTTCGAGGACACAGTGTCAAAGATACTGGAGGAAGATGACGTAAAAAGCATGAGGGCCCTATGGGGGCCATTTATGAAGAGGTTAACGACAGTGGACGAGGCGAAAGAGGTATGCAGGGACCGCAGGCGCTGCGTTCTCTCTAATTACCCCGCTAGGAATAAAGCTATGTTATGTATGAAATAGAATTTTCTTTATATTAAAGTTAAATGTAAATAACTACTTTTTAGTTTGTGTTTAAGTTTGTGTATATGAGTATGTAAGCATAACCTGGTATAATTTTGGTTTGGTTTAAATTTTCATTTTTTGGCTTAGATAATTATTACACATAAGTACACAATTATGGTCTTATATTGTGTCTCTTAATTAGACAGTCTCTGTCTATAGACTAAATTTTATAAATCCTTTTTGAAAATGTAGAAATTTACCAGTATGACAAGTTATTACAAGCCTAAAGCGAGGCATTTCTAGTACCATATCGTGGCGTTGCGAGCATTGATCGCCATCTAAGAGTACCCTGCGCTACACCAAAGAGTGCTTCTATAATTTCAGAGATGTCGTAAATATGTTGTTGCTTTCAGAGGACCGGAAGGCACTTGCTTCGAGGGAGGTATATTTCCAGCCAAGCTGGTGTTTCCGCCAGACTACCCTCTGAGTCCTCCCAAGATGCAGTTCATATGTGAGATGTTTCATCCAAATATCTACGTGGACGGACGCGTGTGCATCTCTATATTGCATGCGCCCGGTGACGACCCCATGGGGTACGAGAGTAGCGCCGAGCGATGGTCACCCGTGCAGAGCGTCGAGAAGATCCTGCTGTCAGTCGTCAGCATGCTGGCAGGTACGTTCGATATTGAACTTGTACTGGCTTCTTTCAAATATAGGGTATATATATATATAAGATAATCTGAATGGTTTCAACTGTCATTACACTAGCACACATTGAGATATTGGACATCAGAATATTTAAAATACCTAGGTTGTCTATTTGATATAATTCCTTTCGTAACTATAGGTTTTCTTAAGAATTTGGCATTTATTGAAAAAGATAACATGATTATTATAAAAATTGCCTTTGTTTGTTAAAATATAATTATTGTATATACCTAAAAACAATTTCAATGATTGTGTATATAAAGAATTAAATGTATCTGAAATTTTTGTAGTGGATTTAATTATAACACCAATTAAGAGAATTAAGTGATAGAAGTTTTGATAATTCCAGATTGTTAGCTAGTATCAGCTCGGGCACAGTCCCTCTGACCTCTTTATGCAAATATATTATATTGTACTCTGAAATAATTATTTAGAACCCAATGATGAGAGCGGTGCCAACGTAGACGCAGCAAAAATGTGGAGAGAAGACCGCGAGCAGTTTAACAAAATAGCTGAACGTCTAGTCCGGAAGACCCTCGGCCTGCCGTCACCCGAATAACACTCGCTCTGTGACCACTCCCCAGGCTGCTGGCGCACCTTCGCCGCTACGACCACCATTGCTGCTGTCGCTGCCTCTCCCACCGCTACCGCATGCACCACACCCACTGCCGCCGTCGCCTTGCACCCCAGCTAGCGGCGCGTGCTCGTCGACTGACGACGAGGAGGACAAGTAGACAGCAATAGTATAAGCAATACACCCGGCAGTGACGGGACGCCGACTCGCCAGGGATAGTGCCTAAACGTTACGCGAGTACCTTAACTTATTATGGAATACGGTAAAAGCACATGTTACATTTATTTAGAGTGGAGTAGATTTATCGCTAGACAATTATACAATATATAAAGTAATAAAGTTTGTTGAAAGTCACGTCGCGTTGAAACTAGAGGGAAGCGGACGAGCAATGTATTGTTTACAACGCTTGCCTTATTAGTTGTCATAATAAGACGTACCTACGTATGTATGTAAAGCTAGGAGATTTTTATATACACCCTGTTTGTTATACACGATGACACCGAACACGTCAATTTAGCGTTTTACTTGTAGTATTATAATTCGTATTTTGTACAGCGTGGAGCTAAACATATAATCCGACGTACTGTTTGACTTGTTTATTTTATTTTATTGTTATTTAATCGAGAATGGTACTTTATGCCTCACGACTGACACCGCATATAATATATTTACAAATGTTATATTTTTATATCGCAAAACAAAATAACTAAAGCCGCATTGATCTAAGAATAAATAAGTTTTAATAACAGTTATGTAATAGTGTGTTTTATTATGCAACTTATTGGTTTTGTATAACGCTGTTGGTGGAGAGGAGGAGGGAGATGCCACTTGGATTACTTGAGCAGTGACTCCTGGAGAGTTCCAATTTAGAATTATTTATTTTACTGTTCTATTACAGATAGGCTAATTAATTTACTATGCACATATTATACATACTTGACAAAAATTATCGAATTAAGCAGAACCAATATATCTTTGTTGTCTATATTATATTAACATTATAAATAATAGAAATATATGTATGTTTGTTAGACAGCCCCATACGCCCCGAACTTACTACTTCGACCGATTTGTTGATTATCTGGGCTATCAAACCAGATCCGTATGAAAATTTTAATATTTAGAAAACAAACGGACGTGCTTGAGAGCAGCTACGCAGTTCTCACAGAAATGTCCCTTTTTAAAAGTTCTAAATAAAAGTGTGCGAGTAACCATACAGAAATAACAAAATATTAATGGAAATATTTACAAATTTATTCTAAACAATACACTTCTTTAACCAAATAAATACATCTTGTAGCATATCAATGAACCACGGGAGCGAAGTTGTCGTGAAGTAGTCCGTCGTCCGTCGCGAGGCGCGTATCTTTACCTACTACTTACTGTAACGTTATGTTAGAAAGCTAATTGTTTTTGTATTGTAATTTATATAATTTCACAAAAAGTAAAAGATTGTTAACAAAATTAAAGTTATTTCAAATAATAATAAGTATTATTTTTTAAGTACACACCACTAGATGCATTGTGGATTTACTGTTATAATTGCATTTTAGTGTATTTAAAATACACCATGTCTATATTGTCTCCAAAAATACTTTACACATTATATATCCTGTTATATGTCTGTTACCTTGCACGGGGGTACTACGGGGGTACTAGTCGGTATATACTAATGTAAATAAATAAAATAATTTAATTATTATAAGCATTGCCAACGATAAAAATATAAAGTTCTATATATTACAAAGGGCCAAATAAAAACAAGAAAAAAAAGCTAAAAATAAATATTGTTAATAGATCAACTATTATATACATTGCTTAAAATATACCTGTATATACACGTATATTTTAAGCAATGTATAGAATACAAATATTTATCATACAAGAAACAAACACATTGTATTTACGATTTTCAATAATAGATATTAATATAATTAATTTCAAAGGGAAGTTTATACAAATAATACTTGTATAATATATTAGAGTAAATCCGAGTATACTAAAGATATACAATGTCATTCTGTAAATTATTTATGTTTAAAATAAATATTTTACAGAATGACATTATATATCTTACCTTTCTTTATACATTGTATATCGCGACCTAGACCTTACCTAGTTGGTCTCGAATCTTTATTAAAGTAAACTGGCTTAATTTACAATTACAAACCCCAAACCAAAACCTTAGAAATATGAACTTTAACTTACTTTACTATATGATCGTTGTAAGGTGACTAAAATTGCAATGTTTATTTATATATATAAATAATCATTTATAATATATTAAATATCTATTTCACTTGAAGGCTATAAATAAGAAACATGCATGACGTTTTTATTGTTAAATTACTAATAAACATCTATTAATAACAGAGAGCAAAATATAAATAAGATTGAATACAATATAATTATTCTTCAGAGTGGAATTTCAAAACAATGGAATTGACAAACATTAATAACAACTATTTATTCAATACTCAATTCTCAATAGTCAATAGTACTATATAAATCATAATCACATCACATAACAAAATCTGTATTGTAGTAATAACTTATATAATGCTTTGAATTAGTAAAGATGTTTTAGATTTTTTCTTTAGAGGACGCTTGAGTGATACGTAGAGCTAAACCCTATGGGACATCACATGTATACAAGCTGTATCTACACACATTTTCGTTACAATTGGATAATTATAAATACTAATTAACCTAAGTCCTGGCGTTCATAGGTTATAGGTTTGCCGACTCTCTTGGTAATTTATTAAAAAGTGACTAGTGACAATAAGTGATTTATATAATAAAAGTTTTTATCAAGGATATTTTAAAGCTACAGATATAATGAATAGATATGATTAAGCAGAAATGAGAAAAACAAAAGCTAATAATGAGTTAACTATAAATTCAGTTATGCGCTAAGGCTATTTTAGTCTCAACCACTTATAATTACTTATACTCAATTAATTATTATCATAAATTTATTAAATAATATTATATTAGAATTACTATAACAAAAAACTCTAGAAAATTAAATGTTAGAATGTATTTTCGAGGTATAAAATAATGGAATAAATACAAGAGTCCAAATGCATTCGAGGAAAGTGTGTGAAGTACACTCAACACTGTAGCGAGCTGTCAGATTAGATGACTGTGATGATTGTCTGTGGCATCTAGTATGTGGCCCGCTGCGCCGTGCGCGCTGTCGAAGTGTCTACTGTCTATCGCCTAAATACCTATTGAACAGTGAACCTATTGGACACTAGAGTTATTAAATATTGACCATTACTGACGATACTATGAATATTCAAAAAAGCTTTAACAACCCGTTCTTTATTGATTAATTGGTCTGTGCATTATATTATGATTGACAAATTGATGATAATTTATAAATAAAATAGAAAAATATCAATATGTTATCTCGCTTGCTTGTGTAAAATGCGTATTGTTCTATGAGGCATTGAATTTATTATTCTTCTAAATGAGAAACATGAAAATGGCCACTTCCAACGCAGATGTGCAAGATCGAGTGAAATTATTTAAGTTTACAAAAATATTAACATTAAAAATAGCCCAGATTGTTGTGCAAAGCAGACAAGGAAAAAAAATAGCTCACGATTGTAACTTTATAAAACCCTCGGATGAAGGCCCTCCGTCGTCACCGACCAGCTTGCAGTGGGTAAGTCTTATTAATATATCTTTGTTGTAATCATGTAACTGGTGCTCAAGTGTTTTTCTCTATATTTTGCTAGTTTAATTTGTCCATCCCTGACGTACCAGAAGTTAATACTGACACTAAGCGGGTTCTTAATGGAGAAGTATTAGAGGCATTGACAAATATTCTGTGTATTGAAATATATTTGCGTACAAATGATGGAGATGAGATGGTCCTGGAGGTATGGACAGTGCGCATGACGCCAGGCTGTGACGGTAGTATCACTTCTGTGTCCACTATTTACTACCGTATGAGTATCATGCTCAAATCAACGTTAAGCATTTCAAGGATTACTCCAGCCTATAAATTATCTCGGCTGCAGAACAAGGAATCTTACACACTTTCACATAAAATCTATGGCGGCAAACCAAATCTTGACCTCTTAGGTAGGTAATAATTATTATGAGATATTAAAATGTTGTTATTGACTACTACTCATATCTTAATGGACTATAACAATTGTTAACAGGTGAAAAACATAAAACAATTAAAGTGAGTGAATTACACACTCCTATAGGAACTCTACAGATAGACGTTGTGTACAGGACGAAGATGACTATTCTACCTGAAGACAGAAAGTTTGCTGACAAGAATGTTCTAACTACCAGTGACAATATCATGATCAAGAGTGATCACTTTCCAAAAGAGAGTCCAAGGTTTTTATTTGTTTATGTATTCTTAGAGAAATTTATTTTTGTTTGCAGCGAGCTTGTCATGTAAAAATAATCCTTTCTCTCTATACAAACTTTCCATAAGTTTATTTAGAAAATTTATATGTTAATTTAAATGTATTCTAGAAAATACCACTGTGACAAGAAGGAAGTGGATCTCTCCAAGCCTCTAACAGCTGGTGCATTTGTGGATACTGTAAAGATAAAGCAGTTACATCGCACACTTAGCCAGCAGCTTCCTCCAGAGCCACCTATGGCCTGGCTTCTTGCTGAGAAGGATAAACTGGAAGAGGTGCTTATTATCTTTATTAAGTATGTTATCTTTGCTGATATTAGAGGAACATTAATACTTTGCTCAAACTAAACAAATCTATTTATGACACTTAAAGAAATACATATGTTACAAACAATCTGATTTTGTTTGTTTATATATTTTTAGAAGATGAGGCTACTCTCAATGCGCGGTCGTGAGGCGACGGGGGAAGTGGCAGCGGGGGTGGCGGCGGGGGCGGGGGAGTGTGGGCCCAGCACTGCTATAGAGGTGCCGCGGCCACGAGACCATGACAGATACACCAGCCTTATGGTTAGATCACATTATACATTATACATATATGAGTTCCTTCTGACTGAACTGAACTGAATTTTATAGTATAGCTAGAGCTTCAGTTTAAAGGCTGTGATTATTAGTTTACATAAATAAAGATGAGACAGGCACTTCCCCCTCAACATGACACTTGAAGCTATTACTTTAAGTGGTGAGCATGTGTGTATGACTCACACACAGCACGCTATTGTAATGTAGTTACAATATGAAGATATCCTTGTACTTGTACATTTTAGTTATGTTCAGTTTAGTTTAGCTCTATTATTATGCGGCTTGCTTGGAATGCCAGTGCTGGACTGGCATTTCAAGTTAACTTCACCAACGTCTATTTGTATGGAGAACTCACAAAGGGGTATAGATTATATATATCATATAATAGACTATTTGTTTAAAAGAGATCTAGTAACAAATCAACAGATCTTGACTTACACAAATCAGTAGTAGGTCAGTACAACGTAATATTGTATAAAAGTGTTTCACAATCTTATATTCAACATTGTTTGTGCACTGGCACATTTAGGGGATGCTGGGCTTTATGATGAAGGAATGAGATATATATATATATATATATATATATATATATATATATATATATATATATATATATATATATATATATATATATATATACATATATATATGTATATATATGTATATATATATCTAGAATATATAAGAAAAAAAGAAGAAGAAGATTGAGAATTTGTTAACACAAAAATAGACAGAATGCTCCAACATTTAAATATGATCTGGTAATGTTGCTGTTGTTGGCGCAATCTACAATAAAACAGATTGTTTTCTTATTATTGTATAAGAAAGAAATTTCTTACTTCAAGCTAATCAGGAAACAGACAATTGAATGTGATATTGTTAATAAAATATTAAAATATTAAAGTGTGTGTGTGTGCGTGTGTGCGTGTGCGTGTGTGTGTGTGACCTCAGTGAAACCGTACGTGACGTGACGTACGAGTGGGAGTACGTAGGGAGTGTAACACTTTATAGGGTTAATCATTCTTTTATTGGTAGCGGTTAGGTTTGTTGAAGCGTGCAATTTATTTATTAAATATAATGATTGTTTTTGTGATTTTCGTTACTATGTTATATAAATAACCAAACCATTGCTGGTGGGTGGGAGCACAGTGTGGACTAACTCATCACGGCTAGTTGCTTGTATTGTTAACGATAGGAGTTCCCGTTTGCGGACGGCAGCCCCATTACTGAGCTGGCGGCGTTCTACCAAGAGTGCGCGGAGGCACGCGCGGCCGGCGCTGTGGCTGGCGTGGGCGTGGGTGTGTGCGGGGGTGCAGAGTGCGCGTGCGGGGGCGCAGGCCTGGGAGCCGGCGTATGCGAGGTCATCGACTCCAACGTGCTGGCTGACCAGCTGCGCCGCTACGAGGAGGCAGTGCCGGAGTTTGACAGCATGCTCGCGTCTATGCTGAGCGATGATCACATCGAGTTTTAAATGTAAATACCACTATACAAGTAAACTTACTGTACAAGTTACTAGGTACAAACAAAATAGTACGTTCTATAGTCGACTGGTCGTTTTTCATCTATTTATATTCTGAAAAAGACTATTGACAGCTATGTAGAAATTAATCTTTTTGAAACATATGGTGTTTATGAAGTTTGATGTATTTTACAGGGTACGATACGACACGACAGAACACTAGCCACGCAATACCAGCGCGATGCCGACACGACGCCGATACGACGAAGACACGTTCGTGTGGTGTGTGATAACAGGGGCTAGTGACAATTTCAAACAAGAAATGACTGAATGTTTATAATTGTTTTACATAAATCATTATATTACATTATTTAGTCGTCTAGACGCGGCCCACTCGAACATGCATACATACATACATACATACATACAGACACACACACACACATACATACAGACACACACACACGCATACACACACACACACACACACACACGCACACACACATACACATACACATAATGTGAAATTGTAAGTGTTAAGTCATCTGCGGGTCTAATCCAATAGTTGAATGTTGCAGAGTTTTGTAGATTATATTACATTTTATATACATTATGTTGTATATTATATTGTATATTGTATGTACAGGACAGGTCAGGGGGTCTCATAGAGAGAAAGAGAGAGAGAGAGAGAGAGAGAGAGAGAGAGAGAGAGATAGAGAGTAATTGAGAGGAACGATGTTTATACGACCGAAGGAGAGGGCGAGATGTGTGTGCTTACTTTATATGATTATAGTCGAGCGTGCCTTATACGAGAGGCAGTTTTATTTAAATAGATGAGATCTATTCTTATTATACGTGCCAATTGGATACCAGCGTACTTAGTCGTAGCGTCGCCAGTCGCCAGTCGCCAGTCGCCACTAGTCAACTCACGTGACACTTTATTATTATTATTTGTGAAAATATTTACGTGTTTGTATGAAATTATGATGAATATGAATTAGCTCACACACTTGAACACACACACACACAGAGACACAAACATACACACATACACATACACACACTATTTACGGCCTTTTTATATATTGTTGTATGGTACATACATAAAGTATGGTTATGTTATAATATAGAGACTATTTCGCTTTTAAAATAAATTTATTGTACAACGTTTGCATCGAATGTTAATCGCTTCTTAATATTTTATTGGCAAGTTTTAAATGTGATTTAAAATTCTCGTCAGATATGTTAATATAGTGTTCGAGTTGCTTGCCGTAGCAACCAAGCGACCGGGGCGGCCGTAGGTACCGCGCGTAGCGTCGCACCTGACCTTACTCTACGAGCCGACGACCGGGACGACCGGGACGAAGATGTGCTAAATAATTAAAGAGCAAACAATAATGAGTCTATTATAATATCTCAGACTTACTTTCCCTTTTCGTTTATATTTGACTAAATAAATCTGACAGGACAAACATAAGTGCGACTAAATTCTACATTCGGAGGTAGCGACTCGTCCCTCTGTTTCATTCCGAGACGTTAGTGGCGGTGACGTCAGTGGCGGTGACGTCAGTAGCTGTGACGTCAGTAGCTGTGACGTCAGTGGCGGTTGCAGAGGCGGTGGCGGTGGCGGTTGTGGTGGCGGGGGTGCGGCGCGTCATGCGGCGCAGCTCGTGCAGAGCGTCCAGCGCCGACGCGAGTCGCACGCGCCGCAGGAACGCGTACAGAGAACACTCCTCGTCGCAATCCTGCATGCAGTACGTGGGTACATACATATACGTGTCATTATTGTCATATCAAGTACTTTTAGTCGGGACACTTTGGGAGATTGCAACTGAATGTCATAATACTTGCCCGCTTGCGATGTTTCTCTAACACGTCCTCCTGCAACTGTTTCACCGCTTTAGCCCATCCACTGCGAAAGAGACTAAGTTTGTCAATGAATATAACTTACGCGTTTATTAAAAATGGCGATGGCTAATGAGATACAAGTACACGTTACAAGTGCAAGAAGCACCTAAAGTCTACTACACTGCACTACACTGCACTACGAGGTACATATTACTATACGCGTGTGAGGTTCAAATATAATATAATATATTATTTATACTAAAAACGCAATATTATATTTATTTTTATAATTACTTTTAATGACTGACTGTCACCCTGTCACCTGTTTAACTGAAGAAATTCATCCAAAATAAAATGATCGTGTTCCAATAAATGCTGGCTCCCTATCTTCACTTGCTCCCACGTCTCATTTAGTTTGAACGTCAAGTAATGCGAACACAACACTAGCGTTACCTGGAAGTTCAACGATTTGATGGACTAAATGGGTTAATTAACCAATTTAGTGACAAGTAAGTACATTGATTCGCATTGCTGACGCACCTCGTCGCATGCGGTGAGAGGAACGTGCTTGTACAGGTGGTAGGCCTCATCCGCGACGGCCACCTTATGCGCCAGGTCCTCCGACAGCAGCTGCAGGAGGGCGAACGTCTGCAACGAAAATATACACGACCAGATCTTATTAAACTTTCAGCTTAGTAATAATCTTGGCGTAGAGTAAATTTGTAAATGTAAATCTCCCTATGAAGATGCTAACATTAAGAGGGTGTTACAATCGTATAAGAATTTCAAGCCTCGTTACGTCCAAACATTTATAATGGGAGTCTCTGGCGTGCACCTTGGACATGACGGAGCCGGCCACGTCCGCCGCGGCGAGGCACAGTGACGGACGGCTGCCTGTCATTGCGCTCTCTTGTAGATGCTTCAGTTGCTTACGCATTTCTCTCGACATCAGAGGATTCTCCAAATCTGTAAGAAATAAAATATTTAAATATATTATGTACATTGGCTTAGAGCTAATTCCTGATTATTATGATTTAGCAAAAAAAAAATAAGTCACAACGACAAACACAGAAGTAGTTAAAACCCTCTCGAAGGGTGAAGTGGGACCTCATATTGATGTAATGGCGAATAGATTTAGCTCTGTAGCTTTCACGGTAGTATAACTGAAGTAAGAAGTAATAAGTGTAAGTGATAACTGAAGTGAAATGGCTGGCCTTGTTATTTTTTTCTAAATCAATCAATCAAAATATTCTTTGTTCAGTAAGTCCATTAAAAGCACTTCTGAATCGTCGTAAATTTACATTGAAGAGTCCGCGAGCAACTTTACAATTGATTTATAATAATCATAAGTTTCCTGAGGGAACTTTAACAATATTTATTTCCACGCACAACTATCATTATAATATATTCTTGGATAAAATAATACGCTTTATTAATATATTTTTAGGGTTTACTTTAAATTGGTTGGAACCATTGGAACATCTGATATCCTTGTGGAGTTTTGTTATATACCTTGTGCCATGAATGATTTATTAACCTTCTGAAGACGAAAACTAGGAAATACCAGCATATTTTTGTTTCTTGCATTTATACCGTTAGATACGGTCACTGTTTTTTTTTAAATAATTTTGAATATTTTTACGGACAAGCAAAAAATCCCAGCAGTATGAGACTGTAAATAGCTCGCACTGCTCTTTTTTGGATTATAAATAAATATTGCCTGAATATCAGCAGCATTGCTCCAAAGCAATATTTCGTACTGGGCATTATTTAAAATATTTAACTCCGTAAAATAAACGGATAATTGATTGAGAATGATTTTCTCAAAGATTTTGCTCAGTGATGGTAATATAGATACAGGTTTTATTATTATTTAACTATAGTAACTACTACGACCACTATTTTCTCCATTTTAAAACAATGGAACTGTTTTACTATTTTTCATAAGGTCCCTTAAGGGCAAAAAAAATAAATTAGTACCTACCTATAGAGTATAGACAGATGTATCTCAAGTATAAAATTAAAACTTAAATACTTATACAATATAATACTTCCACTTTTATTACTTTGTTATGAAATACTTCCTCCAGTATATTTCAAAGGTATCATTGTCACTGATAAACAATTGTAAATGCTTAAATTACCAATTTAAAAAAAATACTAAGAGTCCCGCTAGTTACTTGCGCCGGTTCTTCTCAGATCTGAAGCACTATTTATTTAGTGAACCGGTGGATAATTATTTGATGTTTCAAAATCAGGCACGAATCTATTTTGAGTAAAATTATTTGACTTCGTTATTAAGTAATATACACAAAACAACACACAACTACCAATCTTAAGTCTAGAAAGTCTATTGATCTATAAATAAAGTCTGTGAATAAATTAACAATAATGTAGTGCGTGAACTCTGCTAGTGATATAAAGCTACTAGAAATTAAAAAGTATATATAATTTACAAATGTAGAAAACAGCTTATGGAAAATAAAATGTCAAGGATTATAAAACTTCTAACCCTGCATGATGCCAAATTCATTGAGATCGACGCCTGTCGCCGCGCACTCGTTCTTGAAGAGTGCAGCGAGGAGACTTGCGATAGTCGAGCCTCGTCTCACGAGGCACGGGTGCTGTGACAACAATTATTATTCCGAACAAGGGTAGGTCCCAATGGTATTGTGTGAAATCTTTTGTTGTCCACAGTGATGTACTTGATTATGCTTGCCAATAATTAAATGAAATACAAAATCACAACAAACACAGATAGAAAAAAAAGAATATCAAAATCACGGAAGACTCGTGTCCGTGGTGTGTTTTATTAATTATAACAAAAAAAAACATAGGTAGGTACTATGAAGGTACGAGATATGTGCATTTAAGCTAAATGAAGTGACGAAATATTACGAAGTCGGATGCCGAGTGCGGCGCGCGCCACGTGACGAGCTGCGCCACGGCGCCGCCGCCGCGCACCACCTCGCACACCAGCGACAGCGCCAGGCACCGCACAGCCGGCCTGCTCATCTGGGGACGAGGCGCTCATACAACACGCTTACTTCACGTAAAGCTAAGCATAAGCAATAAAAACCATCTCTAAAGGTATCGGATAAGACGATTAATTCCCTCATCTTTCTAAAACTTCTGTTTTTAAATATGATTATTAGATACTTAAGTAAGTATAGGGAAGCTTATGATATTGTACAGTGACGTGTTTGACATACAGTTTGTGACAGATACCACTATATGTAGGCACAACACATACTTGATAGGTGACACTGGTGGGAAAGGGTCGTGCTTGTATTTATCTCTAAAACTCTACTCCGCGACAAGTTCAAATTAACGGTTCTTTGTAAACGTTAAAATAAATATTAATATTTTTATATTAATAAATACTACTAATTGATCTGATACGGTACGTACAGTTATGATGTCCAATAAGTTATAGATACCCTTTTTAATTACAAAGGATTCGCGGTATTCTTCTTTCCATATAATTGATTCCCAGATGAAATTTAACAGCGATACGAGCCATCTGAAATGAGGCAGCCTTCATTTAGGCTACAGACCACAATGAATCGATTATAATTTATTTGGGTAGGTACTATTAATTTTTCCGCCCTATTTATTTTTTACACTTAATAAGTACGTGAGTACCCTTATGCAAATGACGTATTATTAAATAAGTTAGCCACTAGTCAATTTTTAGATAGTTGTTCTTTTAAAGTACTTTTTCTTGTAAACTTGATTGATAACAATTAGATGATTTGTCGAGCGACCTGTCACTAATAAGCCACTGTTTCTCAAGCGAGTGCAGGACGACGCGCAGCATGTTGGCGGCCAAAGTGTTGAGTGAGGCGGGCCACTGCAGGCCCGGATACACGAGGCAGGAGAGGCGCGCGTCGCGGCTCGCCGCGCCCGCCAGCACCTGCAGACTCACGGCCAACACGGCCTGCCCGCGCTCCACCGGCGGGCAGCGCTGCTCCAGCAATGTGTACATCAGATCTGAAACGTCAACCTCCGTCCTATACGTATACAAGTGACACGAAATTACAAGGTTTTTGTTGATATTTTTGCTCTTCTTACTTAAACACTAAATTAACCTTTTATTTTACAAGTACATTTTTGTACAAGATACTACTAACAAATACGAAATGAGTTAATGACCCTACCCTAAGAGAGAGTAATCCATGGTATATGGAGTATAATTCCTCTTTCTAGTAGATAATTTTAACACCTACGTGTAACTAACCTGGATTAATTTATAACAAATAAATACAACATGCTCTGAGTCATAAGTAGTGATGTTACACGTGTGTGATGGGAACGTGATAAAAGAGTAACGACGTACGCGTCATTATAATAGTGGCGTGTGTCTCGAGGAGGTCGGCGACGCCGGCGGGCGCGGAGCTGGCGGCCACCTGCAGCAAGCGCACGCACCAGTACAGCAGTGGCAACTCGAACGGGCTCTCTGAATACCACTCGATGTACCATATCAGCCTACGTATAGAGTTGAGATTCATTATAATGTATTGTTTTACAACCAACCAACCAACATTTAAAGGATTCAGCAGAAAGAATAACTGAAATATCGTTTTTTCTTCGGTTTAAACATCAAACGCACGATTTAACTGGAACGAATATTGATAATCAAATCTCGTGGCATCACCTTCTTATAATGTCATATTCTTGCACCAGGCGCTGTGGCATGAGTGGCAACGTGCTCACCAGCGCTTGCAGCGCAGTCTTACGGATCTCTGAATAGAGAGAGGGAGACCAGCGTGCTCTGAGAGAGGACAGGCCGGGGTCTATAAGGAACATCAGACCGAGTAGCCAATGCTGAGAATCTACCATCTGAAAGATTCACGAGACTTGCTCACCAACGAGAATGATATCGAAGAGCTAAATATTTATATATATTATATCGAATTATAAAATAACTTACAAACATGTTATATCGGAATTTTATAAGAAAATCAACAGACAAATGAATTAAGAGTTTCTTAAAATGAACATCTGTTTGTGTCGTATTAAAGTTGACAGTCGAAGTCCAATCTCGTCGAGGTGGAATCTCAGTGTGCACCGACAACGCCATGACATCTACCAGAATATGTTAGTTAGGCAAATTCAAAACAAAACGGCTTTACCCTGATAAATTAAGTTTTATGTAACCTGGCATCAGCAGCACTGAGAAGGTGGTCAAGCGGTTGCCGAAGCAGTAGAGCAGCATTTGAGCAATGACCGTGAGGACGGTCCTCTCGTGGTGGTGGTCTCGCGCGCGGCACTCGTAACGATAAACCCAAACAAAACATCTAAGGAAGCAATATCTATATATTTTTTATGTTGATATTTACATGTTCATAGCAAATACTGCGAAAACAAACCTTTGGGCAACGTTGTCAGGACAAGGAATAAGTTTCTGGTGTTCTGGGTTCATATCCAAATATAATTTAAGTGTTTGCAATAGAACTAGAAGTAGTGACAGTGTAGTTGACATGTGGATGCTGCTGTCTCCTGTGAACATGTTAATGTATGAGTGCAAGTGGGGTCTGTGCGTAAGTCGGGGTGGTCTCCATCGTACGCCTCACCTAGTTTGACGTTTACATCCTGCGGGTCTGCAGGAGTGCTCTCGTGAGCTGGCAAACTCTCCGGAAAATAAGGATTGAAGCGATAAAGTATATTTTCTATAACATTCTCCTTAATCATTTCAATACCTGAAAATGTAGTTGTGTTAACAAGGTGGAAAATAAATATCAACGCTTCACAAAGTAAATAAAAGAAGTGATTGACCTACAATTTTGAATACTATCGCAAGCCAAGAGGAAGGCGATATGTTGGTAGGCGGCGAACTGCGACGGGCGCGCCAACGCCAGCATGCGCGGCACCGTGGGCAGCAGCGCGGGAGCCGTCGCCAACACATGCCGCGCCTGCGCCGCCCCGCCGCCGCGGCCTCGCGACGCCGACAGCTGCCAGATCAGGCCTCGAGACACACGGTCGAAGAGCTCGCCCTCGCCCACTCGGAGCAGGAAGTATCCTATATTATGAAAGAATTGTTTCAATTTGCATCAAATAAGTAAAAAGTGAATGCGATAGTTGTTGAAAACATATATTATTGCTATTTTAAAGTTATAGACGACGTTACAGACATACGGTAAGTACGTACGAGTACTTGAGAGCTACATACTAAGGTTAAGTAATGATACGAATGCCATTAGCATTCACACGCTTTGTTCAGACGAGGTGTTTCTAATAAGCCCATGACCCATGATCTACCAACCCATGAGAGTAAACCTCCCTCGAGCTCGCCGCTCAGTCTCAGGTAGACACATTACAACGTAGAACACGTTATGTTTATTAGGAATATAGCGAGGAATATAGCGAGGAATATAGCGAGGAATATAGCGAGCGAGACTTGAATATGTTTTCTAAAAAGTGTTTTCCTTTGCTTAGTGCGGAATAACACTTTAATACTAATATACATAGATTAAATGTAAAACATTAAATGTAAGCCGCTCAAACGCCATCATTTTGCGCGACGCTTTTTATGACATCACATGACTTTCACAGCGAGTACGAGCTATGATTTTCAATACATATCCCGTATCCTGTACATATATATGTACAGTTTAACTTCTTATTTATCGTCTTACATCATTTTTCCATAGTGTACGATGACTTAAAGAGATAGGGGAGGGGGGGGGGGGGATTCTAACGGACTCGTTGAGGAAGATTAAAACTAAACAAATAAGCACCGTCGGTAATAGCACTGCATTATTATGTTGGTACGGTGGAACGTGCAGCTATGCTGCCGTCTCATCAATGCAGCTAAGGCACCTTTCATAAGGTTTATAAGGTTTATTCGGATACCGGTAATAGGTACGCCTTTCCACGTCCATTTTGCTTTTTAGAAACACTTGCAGATAAACTCAGATCTTTCCGATTTCATAGCATTAGGTACGGATTATGGAATGCTAATGGGACATTGCTGCAGGAATAAATTCTATCAGCGGAACTGCTTTCCGAGCCGGTGTGGGTACCTACCTACCTACCTACGATGGTAGCGACACGTTCATTCAACGATTCCATAGTGCTTGAAAAAATCAATTTAAATAAAGATTATTTTCAATTTGATTTGTTTATATTAACAACTGCTGTGTGCGTTTATGAATTAAAATCTACGTTATGAGCAAATATAAGGAATAAAATAATTATCTAGTAATTTTTTCCAAAAAACCTTATTTTATTATAAAGAACAAGTAAACGCCCGCAACTTCATTAGCGTGGATTTTACGAACATTGTAACGCGATTTTCATTTATCAATAGATCGCGTCCAACAACTTTTATTAGAGTAAATGGAGAGAGCTTATCATTTTCGATTATTTTTATTATGATATAATTTCATCATTTCTTATTGTTCAACTGGACTGCTTTTGTTCTGCACCTGGTGTGCTAATCTTCAAAGTAAGAGCTACATACGACGTTATACGGAATCCGTATCCAGTAGATCCATAGATATGCGTATACAACCATCTCCATGTAACATATTTTCGTAAAATATTCAATATACAGATACAATACTTTTGCTGTTTCATTACAGCCTCATGGTGTTCGGCATGGTGTCATCATAGACTCTCTTATTGTGCTTGACTAACCAAAATCATATTATACTATAAATCTGCGTATTATATATATTCCAAAGGTATCACTGTGGAAATACAATATGTTATCCGTATAATACGAGTATAGACAAATAGCTTACAATTTTCCAAGATAATCTAGAGAGTGTGTAATATCAAAGCTTTTATATTATTTTGGCGAAATATTCTTAATGTATAAATAAGTATATGTATATTAAGTGGTAATTGGTGTATGCCTATATTGTTAGTACTTAGTGTACAATAAGTCGCTCGCAAGTCGCACGCAAGTCGCTCGCAAGTCGCACGCAAGTCGATCGAAGGGAAACCTGAGCAAATATTTAGTGAGTAGCGCAGGTACCTACGTGCTCTGATGTTGTCACGTACAAATACGTTTCGAAACTTAACAGGTTTTGTGCAGAGACAGGTTTGTCGCGCTCCAATACATCAAGATACTGTTTAATACTAATCTTATTTCAAAACATACGTACTTAATTACAATTAATGAAGTAATTATTCAACATATCACCAAGATATCCGATGTACTCCTCCAGGAGGCCAAAGTGCGTGTTGATATCGGAGGCTAGGTTTAGTAAGATCGGTTTGTCCATGTTATCGGTGAGCCACAGGAGGCTCTCGCGCGGCCACGACGCGCCGCTCGTGTCCTCCACCAGGTAGTCCAGCAACACGCACAGGCTGTGCAGTACCTCCAGCTTCTGATTATTTTATCGGTTGTCTTATTTTTAGGTAAGTTTTAGGTAAAGGGCAAAATATCGAAAGACAGCTTCTTGTAAAGCTCGAATATATATAACCAAATGTTTATTTCATTTTATCTATAAAATAATAGCTACAACTATATTTATGAAAATAAAAAAAATGTTCAAAATAATGGCTTCACACCCTTTGAATTAAAAATCAAAACATTTAGCTAGTAACTATTGAAAAGGATACATAACCAAAACGTGAGCTTTTGACGAAATCCTTAATGTGGGCTTGTATTCTGTCCGTCAGCAGGCGGCCGGCGGAGTCACCCAGGAGGAACTCTAGAGTGCGCGCCGTGTCGATGCTGGGCGGCGCCTCACATCCGTCCGTCCAGTTCGTATCTTACATTATTTATTACACTATTATTATTCTATTATTTCTTAGGTATGTCTAATGTGCCGAATAAGGTTGGTTGTGAGCTGTCTTTACCAATCACAAATGACTCACGTTTTAAATTAACGTTTTTGTAACATAGGTAAGCATAATAACAAAATACCTACTGGAAACATTTTCATGGACACGCCGCCGCCGGACAGCGAAACTATATTAGCGAACAATAGAAGGGTTTTTGGGTCACGACATGCAGCACGCGTGCAGCACCACGTTAGAAATCCAATCAAAATATCACACCCGAAGTAGGAGAAATGGGTTATGGAAAGTTTTATTTCAACAGCAATATGCTCTCCTGGGGAAATGCTTGAATACCTCAACAGTTCGATGGATCTCCACAACTTGTTACTATACTATACTAATGTTTTGCTAAATATAATATAATAATGTTCTTATAGTCGTATAACTCACCCGGGACGAGAAGGTCCACAGTCTTCCTCAACTGTTTCTCGCGTAGCTTGTCAGGCTTGTATTGTTTATTTTTGCGGTTACAGGTAGAGCTCGAGGAGGACGTGGGCTCGCCCAAGTATTCATTGCTGGTTACTCTATTGTAATGCTTTTTATATTTTTTTTGTTTGAAATAATGTGTGTGCGACGAGCTTTCGGGATCATCACAGTCTCCCTTCGCATTCGCAGATATTTCGTTGCGTTTAGTATCACCGACCTGCGTCACAGATGTGGTGTAGTATGATGGGGTTTTATCCATTAAAGTTGAAAATTCTTATTATAAAACGTTCAGCAACTTTTACTACAAATAAATTTTTATTTAGTATTTGTGTCAACTCTAACGTCAACTTATTAAAAGTCGTTGAACGTCACAGACCTATTATTTATATGTACAGGATTTATGAAAAATTTAAAAAAATGGTTTGACGTCGTTAAGTCTTATTATCAATGGTAAGCTTAATAATTCAAGTGGATTATTATATAGCTTAAATGCTCGAAAAGGTAATATATATAGTATTGACTATTTAGAGACCGAGAAGAATCGGTCAGCATTTATGTTGACATGAGCAATGTATCGGCACGATGACCGTGCGCGTGCGCAGGCGAAACGGGTAGACCAACGCGGCGCCGCCGTGAGCGCCGCGCGGGCGGTCTCGGGGCAGCCCTCACTCCTCACTCCTCACTCCTCAGTCACTCGCAGTCGGTCGCCGCGCGCTCTCGCGTCCCGTGCGCATACCCGATACTGAGGCGCGCCTCCACATCGCACCACAATTCATTAGTTTTCCTTTCGAGAAAACCAAGTGAAATATCATTTATTAGAGCGGAGACTTGTCCGACTGGGACGCTGTGCTTGGATTCATTGTATATGTGATTGGTCGGAGCTTCCTCGGCGAGTCTACTTACTTGGTGAGTGCACGATTTGTTAGTTTATAGAAGTGAAATTGTAATATTATCTAATTTATGTTGAAATAACTATAGTGAGGTACTTTCTAAATAAAACAAGGAGTGATTTATCATATCGATACCAACATTGGGAGCTGAGGATACATTCCTCATATCTATCCTAGAAATGTATACAAAAATAGAATAACAATTAAAAAATTAAAGCAACGTTAAATGCAGAATCGGAACATATTCGTTTCTCACAGACGATGCGACAGTATCCGACACTGCGCAGTGGCAGTGCAGGTGTGGGATAGTTGTAGGTGTACGTACACTCGTGTGTGGGCAATGAGCATAGTACTGAGTGCGGGCAACCGCAGTGAGAGCCGTGACAGCCGACAGGTGACATGTGACTGGGAGCTGGGAAGTGAGACACTGCCCACTGGCGGGCGGAGGGCAGAGGGCGGAGGGCGGCGCGCAGCGGCTGTACAAATAATATACAGCCGTAAATTTAACACTTTACGAATGTATTATTTGATATGACTTGTTAAGTAACTGAGTTCTGCATCCGAGGCGGTGCGTATACGCTTGTAACTATTTCATTCAGGCGGCCAACAGAGGAGGCGACCAGAGGCCGAACTTTTCGACACTCGACAGTGACGTAAAATGTGAATGTTTGTAAATAAGCGTCGGCAAACTGCATGGTCAGCGACGGGCGACTTCACGTCACGTGAGCACATCGTTATAAAGCGAGCCGCAGTGCCTTAGGAGGTGTCTCCCAGTCTCACGAGCAGGGTCTGTGCACTCTCCGTACGCTGCCAACGATCGCTCGCCGCTATAGCTGCTAAGCGCAACTATCATTTATATGTTTTAATTTAATTAACTACATTATTTATGAAGCTGCACATTTTATAACCTGCATCAATGTAAGGCAATGCATTCAATGTACGTTAACGAGCTTTAGTATTCACGAGCCCCATAGCCCATACAGTCTATGGCATAGACCTTAATATACATTATGGTAAGATGTTAATATTAGTTCAATATTAACATACTTTCAATGTCAATGGCTTGTTTATTTTGTGATGCTCTCCTTAAATATTTGAAACAGAAGGTACCTACGTTAAGTAAGTACCTATAAGTAAAATAAAACTTCGATGTTGACTTGTGAGTACGCGTCTAAACAAGTGAGCACTAGCAACAGCCAGCGCAGCGCGAGACAGCTGTGTTATACAATAGTAGAAAATAATAGCATCTTAGGTAATTCTCATCAAAAAGTATTAAAATGCATACTCTCGAATATACATTAATTGCATAATTAACAGAGGCGAGAGCGAGTAAGTGGAAGAGACGTCGAATCGCCGCGCTGTGCCAACTTTAGGTAATATTCTGTATGACACAGAACGTGTTAAAGCAACTTGTATATTTAGTAATAAATGAAAGTGATTACAAAAATATTCAGTTTTAATGTAATTACTTACATACCATTTTATAAAGTAGGTACCAAACGTATACAGTTTGTACAGCACATAGCATTATAATGATACAAATTTGCGGAATGACGTCACTGCGTAAACAAAGTATATTTATTATTAGCGACAGTAAGTCCGCGTGATGCTGCAATGAGAGCCGATATCAGATCACTGATAAAAGTTTACCTTGATTGACGTCGCTCTTAAAGCGCGCCGCGCTGATAAGCGCCTCGATCTGTCATTGATAAGAAACGCCGTTATCACTCGACAGCAACTCTGGCGTTCACATTCTGTAGCCAAGGAACGGAACAAGGTGTGCTAACTGTGCTAAACGAATATGGCCAATCTGCTGAAAAGGTAATATACCATAGTTTACATTTTCTTATATTTATTATACAATGTAACAATTTCTCTCTGTGATGCGAAACCCCGGAGTGAAGCTAACAGTAATAACCTTCTAATAGCGACGTGAATTCAATATGAAAGTTTTATGATAAACTATATTTGCTATTTAAATGCGGAATTTACATTGCAGTTGAACAGACAGTGACATCACTGCCTCGGAGCCGAAATAAAGTGCATTGTTTTCATTTGAGCGGTTTTGTTGATGAAATAGTCTGATATTTATAATTAATATCTACCATATTACACAGACTCCTGCAGTCTACAGACATGAGTACTATTTGTATTATTTTCGCCCAACGCATGTCCCGAGCGTCTGTGTTTCGCGTCTCGCGTCTCGCGTCGCGTTGGTAAAGAAGGTATTTATACAAATGAGTGCAGCTTCACTCACCGGACTTGATTAATAAATATCAACCACAAAAATATGGCTATTGCTGCTCATGTTTATGTAAAAGAAACCAGAAAATATGTATTTTCTATAACTTTAGAAGAATTGGATCTGACGGTCTGTGAATGCGATGTGTGGGATGTCAAATTTAGTTTCTTATATTTTTATACAATTCTAAAATACATCCAATACATAATCGTATAACATACATACAGGTAGCATATACTTATAATTTCTGTGTTATTACAATAACCTTGAAATTAATCCGCTTAAAAAGCGCGAGTTTCAAGGCGGTTGAGTGATATTTTGAGGGAATTATTTTTGTTAAAGCAAGTGTATTTACTAGTCGATCGCTGAAACCGTTATCTCGCGCAATGCCAATGCCTTTTCTCCTTGCGTTGTAATTGTTCTTTGGGATTGTAATTCTATAATATTATTCTAGAATTTTTCATGGATTACAACTACTTCAGTGACTGCGAAATAATTCGATATCTACAGATTGTTTGCCGATTTGTACAATATGTCATACATGTTGTACGTATGTTGTACAATATGTCATAGAGACATGATAATATTTATTTGTGTATACATTTTATATACATATATAGGAATAATTGTAATAAATGTTGGACTTCAGCTCGGAGTGAGTACAGACAGACGTCCAAAAGATGTTTATATAATATTGACGATAGCTCAAACAAAACTACCGAGCGTATTAGAACAATAAACTAGAGAGACATTCGTTTTTGTCAAAGAAATTGTGAGTACTAAGTACAAGTAGCTGCAGAAGCCGTGGAGGAAATAGTTTGTTACGTTTTATATACGAGTATATAATAATAAAACTATACGCCATACGCCATGACAGCGTGTCGCAGGCTCGGTGGGTCACATCGAACCGAATAATGTGATGTAGGTGTGTGTGTGTGTGTGTGTGTGACTAGCCTAGCGAGCCTTCCTTCATGAAGTTATTAGCGCTACATTTTAAGTAGCGCTTCCAACAAAACAAACTCTTCATTATTTGGGTTCCGTTCATCAAAACTTATACAAGTAGTTCATTTTATACAAATCTTTGTACAAACGACCTAAAATTTAAGTTTTTTGACTTTTATTAGTTGTACTTCATTGACCTACACTTATGAAATTCGACAAGAAGTGAGTACTTCCAGGATAAGAGGAAAGTCTCAAAATTGATAATTCATATGCTTACACGCAGAAAGAAACCGTTACAAATTTACTTTTTGTAGTTAATTTCATACAAAATGAGTGGATACAACCGTAAATTTAAGTTTGTCAATTTTTATAAGTATTGTTTTCCTCACCGGGATCGGATATAACCCTACAATCATGAAATAGGAACTCTCAGTGCGCGAGTATCTATACACTAAAAATTGTAACGAACAAAACGTGGCTGTAACCGCGACCGTTATTATATATTTTTTTCATTTCTTCTGTGCGTCAGGACAAGGCGTTACAGCGTCAACACATGCCAGCCTGTACTCCACAAATGGCAGGCTCCACTGACCCCGTTCGTGGCATTAGCGTCCCCATCGGACAGGCCGTTACAGTTACGCGTAACCGCGGACGGGAAACAAGAGTACATACCTACACCTAGTAGGTACATGCTCAGATGCGATCTCTCGATACTTTTGTGCTAATTTCCACGAAGATCAGCTTCGACCAACTCAAACGATGAAAGTTCCACATCCGTGCCTTTAATTATGCCGTTACAACATTCAATACATATTCAATAACGACGTGGTCATGTCACAGTAGATATCTAGTAGGTATATAGTAGGTATCTAGTAGGTATATAGTAGGTATATAGTAGGTATCTAGTACCTACTTGTAATTGTAGTTGTAAAATTCAAGAAATTATCAGAGAAGGTTTATGTTTGAAAGCATGTCATGTCATGCGACTGTGTTGTTATTAAGTCTATATCTTCCTATTAGGACAGTAGCGTTAATTTAATTACGACGACGGTTACATTGGAGTCAATTGACTAAGACGGAGTCAACGATCGTTGATTCAGATATCCGTCACCCGCTCTCGTCTATTCGTGTGCGGTGTGTGTGTGCGGCGGTGTGTGCGGTGTGTGTGTGCGGCGGGGCCATGAATGAGACTAAATATTGATTAATTAATATTACTAGAACAACCATCTCACAAGTGCTTAAAGGATATATCTATACCATGATACTGATATTACCAAGCAGTAGTAAGAGTTGATGGCGATGAAGCTAGATTGTTCATGAAATATTTACAGTCAGCTAGAAGAGAACGAACTAGAAAAGAACGTAATCATTCTGTAATTTTTTTTTTGCTAAAATTTAAACGTATCAGTACATGACGTGTTTTTTGACCTTTTTGTGTAAAAAATTTAATCGATATTAATCGCTACACTATAACTATAACTACAAACAAAACCGAGCAAGGACCGCGAGACCTTCACAGCTCGTAATGCACAGCGCTCGGTCGCGGACGCGTCTGTTCAAATGAAAGGAAAAACCGCCCCATATTACAACGGCACAAAACAATACTCTAGGAAAATATCATCAATGTACCATTTTTGTGGCAATGTCTCTGGCTTCTCCCTCGTTACCACATTCCTATGGAAATCTCATTACCTCCTCTCTCCCCTCTGATGGATGCTGCCTCACGAACTTATCGGGTTCTGTCTAAAGTAAGTCGTTTCACGGCGGCTATTGCAGACTTGCAGACTTGATGGAGACGAGGAAGTCCGTTCACGCTACTTGATTACATTTGGCAAGCAACCAGTAAGAAAATGTTCAGTAAAAAACCAACAACGTTTGTGGAATAAATTAGTAGAAGTTTTTATGTTGTTGCGGCAAAGTTAGTTTTTTCTAAATTGTTATAATTTTCAATTCAAAAGATATGCAATACACGCGGCCTCTGACCGACACCGAGACACTTACCTAAGTAAGTACTGTGGCAATTGATGAAATTAAATATTCAAGTAGAGTACGACTGCAGCCACAATTCAATTTATCTCCTTTACCGCTGAACCGGTCTGAGTTAAACGTTTCAATTATATATTTTTTCTTACATGATTTTTTATCAACATGTCATTAATCAAAATCAGCAGCATGTAATATTTGTAATGAGATTTCTACATACTGTTAACAAATAACATCCCGAAAGTTCAACAGTCCCTCCGTCGCTCGCACGTTGCAGCCAATGAGGCAACACTGCCCAGGAGTGAGTGCTGTCGACCCACACTGGCCACACTGGCAGATAATATCCTTGACGCATCAATAGGTAACAGGCAGCGAAACCGATAAACATGCATATAGTAGGCCTTTACGAAATTACGACCTAATGTTCTCGACTGCTGTCAGCTAACAGTTGACACACTGTCATTGTTCATAGGCACTTGTCGAAAGTTGGAGGAGAAAATTAAATATGTCAATAATTGTTGTTAATTATTTACATTTATATAATTCAAATCCTCGACTGCAGTACGAGGACGAGTGGTCCAAATAAACGCGAAGCCTATAACTCAGCTGGTCTACTTTGGTTCTGCACCACGTACTCGTATGCTAGTCCTCAAAATTTATTATAGCCTAGATCCTGCCCTGATCTAACAGATATACAATAAAAAAAGTTTAATTCAAATCCGACCAGTAGATCCGAAGCTGTCCGTGTACAAACAGACATACATACAAAAAAAAATTAAAACCACATATTCATATTCTTTTATACTAATATTTTCATAAAAATATTAAATTTACAGACATAATTATTTTAAAGTTTTATCGTAGTACATATCGATTAATAAAGTGTAGGTAATAATCGCAACATACAATTAGGTACATTTTACGAGTATACCTCTTTGCCTCGCTGCCTCGTTGCCTCGAACATTGAGTGGCCTTTGCTAGTAAATAAGGTAATGAGTTAATAATGAGGTCAGTAATTAAAAATATATATTTAATATACTTTAATAAATTACATAACGTGTAATTATGACTATTACAATTTCTAATTGTTTGATCACAGCCTTCACACATCTCAATGACATATTGTTTTATTAATGGTTAAACATAATAATTGTGTTGTTTGGAAACACTAAACAATGGCTGCAACACGAGTGCCTCCCCTTGTACTGTTTATGATGGCGGTAACAATATTTGTATACAGTATATATATGAAGTCCCATTGTTACCCGTGCTATGCGGTATCTAGATAACTTCTAGATTACGTTGAAAAAAAGACACTTAATTTAAATATTACTAGTATATACATTTAAAAAGGTAATATAACATTATAACATTAAAGCAATATATATATATATATATATATATATATATATATATATATATATATATATATTATATATATATAATATTATATATTATATATATATATATATATATTATATATATATATATATAATATATATTATATATATTATATATAGGTATTAGTACTACCTACGTGCAGTATATGCAAATCAGTTGAGTTTCAGTTACAAAATTACCTATTACTTGATGATGACCGTCGCAGCTTCCAATGACTGCATCACAATAGATGGACAGACAGAGAGACCCCACTGACACCACTGTTGTGTGTGTGATGCGGATAATTGATTAATTATTTAATACTATGCAGAATTGAGAGCCAACTGTTACTTTTGCTGCTTGTACGAGAAGCACATATTAATTTTCATAATTTACTTCAATTGTGGGATATGATGATGAATACGCCCCGAGGGAAGTACGTGAAGTACACTCAGAGGACAGTGCTTGGGAATTCTAACTATTGCAACATACTCTATCATTGGTTTTCTTATCATAAAATTATTTAGTTAATCTCCATGAACGTGAACAGACGTTCATGCTGCTGGTGACAGTCGGCACAGTTGCAGCATGCTGACATGTCACTGCTTTGTACGCGGAATGTATAATGTGAATGAGTCGCCGCTTAAAGTCGAGGCCGAAGACTGAAATACCTGTTGAGGCTGTCGACAACTGTACGGGTCGACACCGACGTCTTACCCTTCTGGCTTCCGGGCTACCTTTCAATTCATATTTTCGTACGTAATATTGAATAATTAAGTTTTTTTTTAAACAGGCTTCGTCCGCTTCGTTTGCATGGACTCTATCAATTGCATATTGTATCGCCATTTCTCTTGTCAACTTCATAGCTAGTCGGTAAAGAGAACTTAATATCAATGTCATTAGAAATTACTTGTTACGCTGAATAAGTTTTGTATAAGGTAGTATGTCAATATTTATTGTAGTATATCTGAGCAACTATTATAACTATCCTAATATAGGACTATTAGGATTGCCACCCTTCAAAATCCACTATAGCCACTATACGTCCCTCCGTCTGTCAGCTGCTCAGAGTCTTTAGCCAAGACGCTAGAGCTGACTGACTTGGTGGCCAAAAAGTAACGTTACACGTCAGTCAAGAGATCAAGAGAAGACACCGTAGATATTGTTTACGATTAGTGACGTGACGTCACAACTTTCAATGTCACAAGTGTCAAAAGTGAATCTTAACTAAATTGATTAAAACACAAATAGTATACAGTTTTCTTTTTTTAATTACACTCCAAAGTATAATTCGTTTTAAGCTATTTAAGAGGTTTTGCGTTGAGGGGTAGACTTAAGTATTTGTAAAGACATAGTTTGAGAAAGGTTGTAAATACTTGTAGTAGTCATACCTACATGAATGGCCTAATATTATTAAAAACTAAGTACCCAAGTAAATTAAAAACGCTGTACCAGTCAAATTGAATAAAACATAATTTTAATAAAGAAAATTCACTTAAACATAGATTTATATAAATTGAATTCAATTCAATAGAAATTGAAAATTAAAATTTGACTAAATGCTAAAAAAATTAGATAAATTAGATAAATTATATCATATAATTATAATAATATTAAAATATAATAGTAATTTTGCTAAGCAATTGCTAATTTTCTATAAATACGTAATTATTAAAGAGACAAAAATTCAATTTAATTTTGTTAAACTTTATCCACTGGGCTTCACCCTTCGATGGATGACGGTGGTGGTTGTATGCTCTGGGTGCAGGCAGCCCTGCGCCTCCACCAGGAAATAGGTACAGAAACAATTAAACAGCGAGGCTACACAAGGTCGCATTTCAATACCGATATCGCCGTCCATTCGAAGGTGCGAAGGCGACTATTTTAAGAAATACTTCCGCCGACATTCACCGGACACTTAAATTTAATATATTTATTAGGGACTGGCTTTTGCCCGCGACTTTGTGGACAAAAGTACACGTGGACGTCTACTTACCCTTTGTTATCCCTCCATTTTACCCCTTCAGGAGAGAATGTTGTCCATTTCACCTAAACAGATCATTTTTATTTCTAATCATGACCCTGTATGCAAATTTTAATATAGCTACTTCCAGAAATGAGAAATTTTCCATCCAAATGTTACCCCTCCATTTTCCCCTTTAGAATTTGGGAGAATTCGTCCATTTCGTCAACACACAGATAATTTTTAATTTAATCCAAAACTTATATTCGTATACCTATTTTCGTACTTTAAAGCCTACAAATGAGAAAATTCCATATAAGCTTTACACCCCTATTTTACCGTCTTAGGGGTTGAATTTTTAAAAATCCTCTCTTAGTGCTCACCTACTACTTTTTTAAAAAGTTACGCGTGACACATACCGTCAAAATTTACACCTACAGTATCCTTGACTTCGAATTTGGACAAACGTTTTTATACAGTCTCATAGTTAATTAAATATACTTAATTAATATTTATAGAAACATCTGGTCTGTTCTGGTCTTTCAAGGAAAACTGTCTTTCGTGATATTAGTTTTAAATTGATCTATGCTAATGTTATATTTTTTTCTTTCAAATCACTTTGTCTATATAACTTTTTATATGTAATATTTAATCTAGGCGATAAACTACAGCCTCTTCTATCTTCTATCTTCTATCTTCTAGTGAAATTGGTTGAGGAGCAAACAGAGGGAGTGCTATCGACTATATTATCGAATACATAATATGTAGTGAATATGTTGTTAGAAGGAACATCGTTGATGTTCGATGTGATGTAAAAACAAATTCAATACGGCTGCAGTAGGTATCTAGGTATATTTGACATGGTTATATATATATATAATATATATATATATATATATATATATATAATATATATATATATATATATATTATATATATTATATATATATATAATATATATATATATATATATATATATATATATTATATCGGTCCAGCTCCGATCCGATTGGAGTAGACAGACAGATGTCAAATTTTGTATGCGTTCTTTATAATTTTAGGGATTGACAAAATTTCTGTAGTAAATAAAATAAGTAACAAAAGGTGCGCAGTGACATAATGTGTTTTACATAATGCTACGTACGTGTTTATGTACTATACGTTACTAAGCATTGAGTTTAAATATTTATATGCACAAAGAATGACAAACTGCATCTAAAGCAGCGGCCACTTTCTCATATTAAAGACAAGCTCTTTCTTCTTCTTTTATTTTTGTTTGAAGCCACTACAATAAATCGTTTGAAGCCACTACAATACTTAAATGTAAGTGAGCCTAAGTCTTGTAACACTTAATTATAATATATTTTTTAATCGGGAATTTGATAACATTATTCGTTATAACACTGACAATAATTCTTATCGCTCAGTGTGAATAAGTAACCTGACTGACTGACTGTCTAAGTGTTCAATTCATCTTACTATCTAGTACCTGTTTATCTAAAAACTCATGCAGTTCAAGCAGGCGAAACCACAGGCGGATCTCTAGTCTGATAATAATATCCGTATCCATTTGTATCGCTACAATTATCAAAATTAGCAGCTTAGTTATTTAAACCAAATTAAATACACTCTTTAGATTGTGTTCAGCTTAAGGTCTCCGATTTATATTTGATATTTCATAGACAGCTGCTGTGTAACGACCCCGACTCACACTACACGCAGACGGTAGACCACAGAGCAGTATAAAGATGAGCTCCCACCAGGCCTTATTATATTAGATCGACATATTGGACTTGTCAGAGTCGTGCTCAGCGCAGATTATCTAATGTGCATGAATTTGCATAACGCTCTCGTGTGAAAACGTAATTGTTCTTTTACGTTTCGAATCGACGTGTTCGTCGTGGACGCGGCCGTCGATTCACGGCGGCGGCGCAGTGAAAGTTTCTAAGACTGGTCGATATGGCCGACCGCTGATCTGACTCCGATCACTTCCAGTGTCTCGAATCGAATGAGGTGGCGATGACAGGCCGCGGTTCCTGACATCATTGAAACAGGAAGGAAGCGCCATTGTTATCGTAAAATATTGTGGTTAGCTTCAATTAATGTAATACAAGGCCTCGCGCAATACGCGCGTGCCTGCACTCGGTGCTTGTAATCTAATTGTGGCGGATCTAATAAATTCGGAAGCGGAGGCGAGTTTGGCAGTGGATGCGAGAACGACCTCCTTCTAGTTAGTATATCTCGCCGCGTTCGTTATGAAATTGATCTGCGTGGTGTTGATTACGTTAGAGTAGTGTCGTGTGGCACTCTCGGTAGTTGGTACTCAAATGTTCTGTCATTTCGTTTGAGATAGGAAAACTTAAACTAAAATTCTGTATTCTTAATATTGTAATGAAAATTATAAAATATAAAAATACTAAGAAGCTAGTGCAGCAGACCTTCCATTCTGCACCTTTTCTAGCCAAATCCAAAAAATCAAATCAAAAACTCCATGACACATGCTAACCTTTAAAGACCCACCAACAACACCAAATAGAGGTTGAAAGATTCTTCGTCATTTCCAGAGAGAATTATACATAAAATCCATTTGCTTTCGGACAGGATTTCACTTACTACTACGGTCGTCTTTTTCGTATGAACACCACATGGACGGAAAAATCTTTATTTGACACAAACAGAGGAAGTTTCATGCAGGTATCTAACAAAAGCCCGGTACACAAACATTTCACTGATACCAAGCTTGTACAGGTTTTAAATATTGTATTTGGCTCCATACTTACTTACACTATACTATCACAGTGACTCGCTTATCTTTATTATTCCACTCCATTTTAATATGACAAAATATTTTAAGCTAAAATAAGAAAACACAAAAAAGACAGTCGTATAACAATGACAGATTCCAAATTAATTTTTAATTATAACAGTATGTATGGCTTCTGTGGGAAGAGAGCTCCTAAATTACGAAAGTCATTCATCACATATGCTTAGTTTCAAATTACTGATTACAAGATAATACCACAATTACATCTATTAACCAATATTAATATAAACATCACCAACGATTGTCGATATGCAGTGAAGTAGGTATGCTGGTTTCGTCAGATAAAAATCTACACTATGAGTAGTGTGTAGGTACCGACGGACGTGTTATTGCCTCAGCGACCGGTACAGGCCAGAGCTCACCGCAGCGAGGAGCGTACAGTATACAATATTAATATTACCAATATTAATATTACAATATACAATATTACCTATTTTATGTAACTAATGTCTGCTGCACTGTGATGTTCTCGGATTTACTCTTATAAAGGTAACATGCATGTATTGTGCATATAAGTTCTTTTCTTCAAATCACTATATCTATGAGAAATGTATGTAATTGTCATTTTATTAGCACCGACAAACAGAAAGTCAAACATACAGACTAAAATTTAAAATCGTTGTTGGTTTTAGTATCGTATCGTATATAAGTGCATACCTATATTTGTACGCGCTTACAAATGCAATTATTTTGAAATCACAAACAGAAATTTTAATTTTCTTTATATATATTTATATATATGTATATATATATTATATAACGTTAATATTATATAACTTTAACAATGCTCTTACAATCTAAACACTTGTTATCTTTCAAAGATAAGGAGTTGTTATACTCCAGTATGTGCACTGTGCACTGTGCACTGTGCACTAAGAGCGGCTCGCGACGCTGCATTGCTCGTACACACAACGCCTAACCGCACCGCATTAATGTCCTATGGATGTAGATATGTGTACAATGTACTATGTACATACATACATGTCCTGTCATACAGTAGTCAATAGTCAGTCAATAGCAAGCGCAGCACGTTATATAGGGCGAGGTCTACTGCACAATTTCTGGTACAATAATGGTTTATATTTTTTACAAAATGCGCTTTCTATCAGATCTAACTCACGGTCGGCTCCTTCGACATCGCCTTTATACTGTATACATTTCGGACAATTTTGATAATTATTTAAGATAAAGTCAATTAACGTTGTTAAGCATTTAACCATCTAAAATAATAATATTATATTTATTCGGCGACAGCGTACCGATAGTAATACCGCGTCTACCTTACAGCACGCCGCGCCACCTTGCTCTCGTTTGGCAACGAGTAGAGATAGTCAGCTCGGATAAGAAACGATAACAATGTTAACAAAAAGGCGATTGCTTTGCTTTGCTTTACTTTCATCCGAATATTTAATAATATACCTACAGCCTGCACCTTCAGTGTATACACGCTGACAAGGCAATTATTTACGTTATCATAAGCGAAACATTTGAAGAAACACGAAGTATTCAGTCAGCACGTGGTCGGCCAGCTCACAGCAACTACTCGTGAGAGACGATGCTGTCACTAGGTAGTGTCTACTGTAGTAGGGCGCGGCGGGCTAACGGCCGCGCGCGACTGTTATGTAACGGCCGCTACAAATTTTCCAGCCGCCGCCGCCACCGTGTCGACATCGAGCGAGCCTAAATGTCAATATCTACTTTATAAGGTTGCTTAAGTAAACAATACAACAAAGTGCCTCAAAACAATTGACTGTTGCAGCTGTTGTTCCGGGCAGCTGTTCTTGTATATCTGGTATCGACTGACTAATGTATCGATTGTTTTATATTTCATAACAAAGTTGTAAAAGTAGATCTTATTCCAGAGCTTCCTGATTTCACAATGCTTATCGACGACCGCTTTCAAGGGTCATACGTTTAAATTAAGTGGAGCATTGATACTAGTCGCCGCGTCGGTTGTGACGGTCACTTGGTCTGGTGGCTAACTGTGACCTGTCCTGATGTTCAAATGACATACAGGGAATGATCCCGTGTACTCAAGACTGTTACCTACTTAGAATAATATATTGTCTGTGAATACAATAATACGTAAACATCTTTTAGGTATACATACGTAGAAGATTTTCTTAAATGTTTGTTTTGGTAAGATACTCCTTTGATATCCTTGATATAATTAAAACACTCGTGACCGCCGTCGACACGAACGACTAGACAATCGACAACATCGAGTGTATAATTAAAACGCGAACATAAAAACTGAACGAGTAGGTAGGTAGGTACCTACAGACTGCAGCGCCACTTCGATAATAACTAAAGACATAATTACCAGCGCTAAGTCACATTGATGCATGGAAAACGGGCAAGGTCAGGCGGCGGCCACGTGCGACACGTACACCGTACACCTGTGCACTGTGCACTGTGCACTGTGCACTGTGCACTGTACATGTTTACATTTATACCTCATAGACTATTTATATCATAGCAGGTAAACTGAGATTACTTAAACCGTAATCAAATATAATAAATACTACTGAACTCTGAATATAAATTTAAAACCAGATTAATTTCGAAATATTTACGAAGTATTCGTTACCGAGCGACCTTATTCACACACACTCGTTGACAACATTCGGACAGAATGTTTAAGTGAGATCGGTTTGAAGCAATCGTACTAACTGGTTTGGAGACAGCGTTAATCGTTATCTGTGCGGTCAACTCTATGAGGTAGGGACAATATGAAGTATTTCACTTGAGTTCTCGTATTAGGTGTAGCGAAGACGCGCGGTGCCGTCAGCAGTCATTGACTGGCCTTAGCGAGCTTGTCACGACATGAGCTGGCGAGTTAGGTATTTAAATAAATTTAATCGGCAGGTAGCCAGTAATTAGATAATCGTAGAAAAGTCTCACACACGGCGTGATAGGGCCATGTGATGTGATGGCACAGGCGAGTGCAATGTTATTTGGTCTAACGTTGTTAAAAAAAACCTACTAAGTAAAAGAGAACTAGTCCTCCTTATCGTCCCTGTCTGTACGCGACACGGCCGCGTCTATAATGCGAGTGAGCCTTGACTGTAACAATGTAAAAAACCAGCACCATTGATAATTTTGCAATCGTGAATAAAGAGCACTTCCTGTGTTTCTCTTACAACGGTGTTAGCTAATGAAGCGCTACTTTTCGCAAACACCCAATAATAGCCATAACAGCTGTAGATGAGTAAGAAAGAGTTACGCCTAGTGGAATTTCGATGATTCATTATCATGACTAAGACAGTAAAGTACATATGTTAATAACTTTATTCCTATGCAGGACGTTCAGCGCTACAGCGGGCAGCAGCGCGGCCGGTGATGCGGGCGCGGCGGACGCTGGTATGGAGCGCTGGCAGACCACGTTCGAGGATATGATCCACCTTCGCTCGCCTAATAACCAAGCATTCAAGGACAACTACTGGGTAAGTTTAAGTACGTACGTACGGAAAATGCCGCCGACCAGAGAAGAGCCGGCGCAACAAACTAAGCGGGATATTTTACGATTTGATAACTTATCAGTTCGTAAAATTCGCGATCGCATAGTCTCTCGTATATGTACAAGCTTAGTTTCTGTGGACTGACCTTTGGAGGTGCAATACAGAGAAGATTTTTATGATTTACGAATTACTAAAATAATGTGTTGTATACAAGACTATTTAAACAATACAATATCTATAACTATTTATCTATTTAAAAATGTCACATTCAGTACCAAGGTATTGCTGTAGATCATAATCGTGACCCTTTTACAGCATATAAATAGATTAGTATCTTAACTTAATCAGACATTTAAAATAGAATTTAGTTTTTTAAATAAATAATCGTGTAGCTTCTATGGTACCTGTTATGATGTTATTACGCTGTTATAAATAGTTTTGAAGGCTGGATCGTATGACGCAGGCCATAATGAATCAACTAAACTATAACAAATAAAGAAATGGCTCCTAAATGGATGGCTGGCTTACTAAAGTTGCTCAGTATGATCAACATGTTCCGATTAAATATAAAAATCAAATGTCTGGAACTGGGACATCTTACTTCATAATCTTACTCTCAGTGTAAAGTTCTGAAGATAGGCGCGTCGACCAAACACACCCTTCACCTAACAACATTAGGCGAGATTGTACACATTCAATGTGTCTGTATAGGGTAGTTCTGGATGAAATTATTTATATTTACATATAATAAATATGTAGGGGAGTCGTTTCTGTACATAAAAAATATAAAATATCGTTCAAGTGCGTTCAAGAGTTATGACTCTAGGTCGCCGGGAACTACCCTGTGGGTTCTGTTTTCTCGGCGATTTTCATATAATATGTAAAAAATTAAGCGTAAACGCTCATATCTTTTGATTGTGTTAACTTAGATTTCGATTATTTTGTGCTTTTGATTTTATCGATAGAATAGTTGATATTAATATCAGTCTGGATTCCTTCACTTGACACAGACGGACAGACAGACGGAACGGACAACAGAGGTGTCCTATAAGGGGTCTGTTTTTTCCTTTTGAGGTCGGAGTCGGAGTCCCAAAAACAATATAGCAAGGGTGTTGAAGGATCTATTATAAGAAATCTACCTCTATCTACATCAATCCTTAATTATCAGAATCTATTTCTTTTTATTTTTTGGAGTTTATTTGAAGTTTGAACAGACTACCTACTAATAACTAAGCAGTAGTTGTGCTCGTCTCATCTAAAATATAAGTAAAATTGTGAGAATCATTTAGTTTATATTTTAATGCAATAGTTTCACTCTATCTAAAGGGAAAGCTTCTTGAATAAGCTTCTTGAACACCACAAAAATGAATACATGTAGTATTTATTTGTGGTGCTTATATTTGAAAAAATAGCAATAGATGCATTAGATACAGGAGTCGTCCTATAGTTATCAAATCAACATATTATTATAGGGTTAATACCATACCAATGATCGGTCCGTGTTCGTAGCGCTATATTGGACATCTCTCTCATTATTTAATTTACATAAATAATTTTATGGCAGAGAATGGAATGGTACATTGTTTGTTTTCAAGTAGTCTCCGCGGTGACGTAAGTGTGATACAGAGTGATGCGAAACTAATTTAAATGTCACAGACAACAGAAAGATTAACAGCCAGCAACATACCAACTGTCACTAGAGTGTCACTAGAAGTAAGGTTTTCACTTGATGACTGGTATCCGAAAAAATCACATTAACGGAGAAATAAACGATTTATATTACGTCTTCTTATATTGAATATTTGGCGCTGGCCAATTAAATTCTTACACTCCACACAATCGAATATTTTAGCGATAATAACTTCTCATTATGTTTGGGTGTGTGTGTATGTGTATTTGTGTGTGTGTATGTCTGTGTAATACTATGTACGAATGTGGTGTAAGCGGTTTGTGACGTCGTCGTAGGTCAGTACCGTACAGTGAGTGTGGAACGAGTATGCCGCGCGTACCCCACTCCGTCGCGTGTAGATACGACGGACGAGTAAACTGTTTTCTGTGTTTAAATTTCTTACATTTTAAATTAACGTAACGTCAAGATTACGACGAGTCATCGTCGACGTAACCACAAAGAAAAAACAATTAAAAGCATTATTGTTCTCGGTTGACCGCAGCGTGCCGCCTCGTGCCTCGTGTCTAGAGAGTGAAAGTAACTTAATTGGGGTAAAAGTTTACTCAATCGAGCGAACTCTGGCGAGTGAAAGGATTTCGGCGACAGGGACAGTTACAGCGTCAGCGGGCAAACGTGTCAAGGGAATCCAGGTGTTACGTGATCCAGAACGAGCTCGGGCCGCGGATTTAATAAATTTATTAGACTATTTTAAAAACAAGTTTGGAGTACTATGTGATGAGATGAACGCTTTGGCAATAGATTAGTATGTGTGTGTGTGTGTGTGTGTGTGTGTGTGTGTGTGTATGTGATGTCGTCAGGTCCCAGCCTCTTATAAGATTATAAGGGAGCGCATACATTCTACGATAGGTAGCAAGCTATTTCAAAGCAAGCTTCTAATAAATGACGATATCGAGTAATATTGATCATTGCCATTTTGCACATCTATTAATTGTTGTCGCTCTGTGACGTAGTCATAGACTGTGCTTTGATTTGTTACTAAGAACTTGTTTTTAATTATATTTATGTGACAAAATTTCACTAGGAATTCCTAAAACTTCATTAATTTAAAAATATATTTTAATGACGCACGAGTGACACGATATTTCTTCACATACACTAGGCTAGAAAGCTTCATTACTAGGTTACAGATATATTTAAAAAATACCTAAAGCTTACCTCTAGACGGTACAGTACACGGAATACCGACGGAAGAAAAGACCTACATAGAGACTACACAGAGAGCCAGCCCCAGGAGCACACAGCCCCAGCGACGAACTCGTTGGCGACTAAAGTAGTACAATCCGCCTCCGTCCGCCTCTACAACAATAAACTGATACCTATCATTGACCTACAATTATATACGGGAGTAGCAGTTAGCAATGTTGTCGCTAGAGCTGCTGCGCCAAACGGCCGGCGACCGAGAAAGTCTCCGGTAGACTTTGTGTTTATTATCCATGAGCATTAACCGCAGAGAAAGTTCTATAACAACTATCGGAACTTAAAAAGTAAATCATGGAAGTTGCAAATATTGTGCTCCAATTTCGTGGCCGACGCGTGTCCATGTGTGTTGGGTAGCCACCAGTCCGTGTGTCACACACACAACACTCGACTCGTGATGGACTCCTCGCAGACAGGATACAAAAAACATCAAAAATTTTATTGCATTCATAAATATTTGTAAAAAACGAAAGTAATTTTGTAAAACTTTGATAAAGCTAATTAGTCTTAAAGTTTCTCATATATGTGTAAGTAAAATCTGTCTGCGAGCACTTCCGCGACGCCGCGGGGAATATTTAATCACCTTAGCGCGACGGTTTCTTACTCAGTGATTTCTCGGATAAAATCATCAGAACAAAATAAATCATGATATTACTTGCAAATTGTACTAAGTTCTACATTCCTTTATTCCTCGTAAGTGTCTATTCTAGTGTCAATATAGCAATATAGGAATGTGCCACTCGCCCTCAGAGAGTCCTAATAATGCCCGTGTAATAAAAGCTTGATTATTATTATTATTAGTTTGTATATAATAATTTGATAAGAAAGTATTTCCTATGGAATTATATGGTACCTCACCGCCCCGCCTCCTGCATCGCCCCGCACCCCGCACCCCGCACCGCCCCGCACTACACGCTCATGTTTCACATAACTCATATGCAAAAATATTACTAATGCAACATTTAATTACAAAACGAAGTACACAGTAAGGTCATGCCGCTATCGTTTAATATTTTCCTTTTAAAATACATATTTTGTATCGAAACGCAAATTCTTTTAAGTTGGTTTAACTTCCAAAAGGAAGTTGGGCATTTTAAAATACATTTCAAAGGAGCTCGCAGGCCCTGCCCTGTCACGGCAGCTTGTCCTGAACACGAGGGGCACCCGGCCGCACGTAGTATCCATTGCTGAGAAGTTTCTTCTTGGAATATTTAACAAGATCGCAAAGTGTCAGTGTTAGTGCTTCCTTACACTAACCTTTCGCAGACGGTAGGATACAACTTGATGGTCGACTTCCTTGCCTTTCCATACCATATCGACGGCCAGCTGGCGACAGCGGGGGTGCGCGGGGCGCGGGTCGGCGGACCCTTGGCCGGAAGCACATGTCCCTTGCCATTCAGCGCATACAAGCATGTACAAGTTTAGACCCTACACTGAACTTGCTTAGAGCGAATTTTTCATTGAAATAAAAGTGAGGACCCAAAGAAAGTTATCACACGTATAATTCAGCGCGGCATCGCTTAATCCATTGATGTGCAGATACCGTTGGACATCGGCCGCGTCACGCGCCACACGCCACACGCCACACGCTACATGGAGACAGACTTGTCGCGACCGACGTGAACAGCTTATATTAAATAGAGAAATGTACTCGGACGTGTCTCGGTCACGTTCTGACGACAATCAACAATTTCACGTAACGTAAGTGAGTCGAGGCCTGCCTTGCGAGTGCGAGCATTCGCGACGTGTGAAACTAGACAGGCGAGCTGTCCACTGGCAAAACATAAACAAACATTTTATTCAAATATAAAATAGCAAAATAGCAATTACTCTGTATATATATATATATATATATATATATATATATATATATATATATATATATATATATATATATATATATATATATATATATATAATTTGATGGCTCTATCGCGAGAAAATCGACATACAAGCGACAGCGACCACGTTGGCCGACCTGCCAGTGCGCCGGGCATCGAACGCTCGCTCATCTCTCTGGTCCCGCAAAAACTAAACAACTAAGAAAATTCTCTCACGCCCCTTCATACAAATGTTTGCGTGGTTTGTAAGACTTGTTGACTGTTCGGCTTCCTTACAGCTGCTGCTCCAGCTTGCTGGTCAGGACCTCTGAGGGTTGTTGACGCGTAGTATCGTGCAGGTGTTTCATAGCGCACTGAACCAAAAAGAAAGTATATGACTGCAGATGATGCTATGAATAATTTATCCGTGTGACGTAAAGTACTGCATAGCTATAAGACATCGCTAGCTATAGACTCGCAAGCGTTTACCGCATCTGTAATTACGATGTTGTTATTTAAATATTATTTCTATTTGACTTTCTTATAAAATATATTTTCATCATTTGAAGTACAAAAAAACGCCTTGAAATCATAAGCTGTAACAACAATTAGCTCGTAAAGCCGTTGGTGAGTAGGTATAGCATGTAATGGACCGGTGAATACCTTCCAGTATCGCGTGCGTTTAATGAGTCTAATAATTCAATAGCTGATCTTGGTTTGTCTTGCTTGATTGCTTGATTTCTTCTCATTAGCATATTTGTCCACAGTCAATGCCACTGACTGGTTGATGGCAGTTCGACTGCATCTCGACTGCAGCTCGATACAATACACACACTATTTGTGTATGTACTCGTACAATGTATATGTACTAGTACTTGTGTGAAGTGTGTACTAAGCTGTGGCTCACACTGAGTCACTTTCTGATGAAGCCTGAACGACTTGTAACGCTTGTGTTTCTTTTCAGGCGCAGAATGGATTCGACGAGTTGCGTCGCTACGTGAAGCAAGGCAGCGACTTCAGCAAGGAGCTGGCTGCCATACTACAAGAGAGGTTACTATATATATGTCAATAGTTTCGCATCAATTAGTACCTACTATAAAAAGTAGATGATAATTTTTTTGTATTTTATCGTTAATTAATATTTGGGTAAATTATGTTAACATAAAAAAACATTGGTCAAGTGCGAGCAGTACTCGCGCATTGAGGGTTCCGTACCAACTTCACGATTATAAGTATTCCGCTGAGGAAAATACTTGACAAACTTAAATTCACTCATTTTTCATGAAATTAACTACAATTATAGCAGTGACTCAGCTCTTAAAATGAGAATAAAAAAAATAAAAATTAACTACAATTATAAGTTTATCAACAAATATAAGTTTATTCGTTCTGTTTTAAACATATTAATTATGAATTCTGAGATGTTTCCTTTTATATATATAAATAAATTTATGCTTCTTGACAAATTTCATAAGTCTAGGTCAATGAAGTACTGTAGGTAAAAATAAATATAAAAATAAATACTTAAAAACTTACATTTGCCATCGTATACATTAATTTTGTATGAATTAAACTACATTACATAAACTTGTACTGTTTATTTTCAGGGATAGATCTATAAATTTGGAATTTTTTTTCACAACTCCAGGCAAACGTGAATGTATGTTTTAACTTATATTTTTTTTAAATAATCATGAACGCACATATCTTTAGATTGCATTGACTTTTGATTATTTCTGTGCTTCAAGAGGTTATCGACTTGGATAATAGATATTAATTTCAGTTTGATTCCTCCACGTAATTTTGACGAATGACAGACTGAAGGACAACAAAACAATCCTATAAGGGTTCCGTATTTTCCTTTTGACGTACGGAACCTTAAAAAGTGACGATTTATTTATAGTTAAATTTCGTCAATAAGGCGAATTAATAATTATAATCCACATGTTATTATTAGTTATTTATGTGCCAGTTAAGCGGGTTTGGCTGACAGCACCTCGAGGCGCAACTCTCAGGCAACAACCGCATTGCAGATAAGCAATCTTATCGGCATTTCTTTGCAACGTTCGCTTTCTACAGCCATAATGTTAATGGAATACACCATTGTTCACGGCCATGGTGTTGTGACAGCAACATCATGCATAACGGAAACGTACACTATAAAACATTTGGTTTATATATTATGTAGGTACGAGACATTCAAGTGTTAGGTATATGAGTATGAGGTATGTAGGTAGATACATTTAAATACTGTTCAGACTGAAGGTATACTTTAAGATATGCAGGTAGTTGGAAGTCAGTTTGGAAAATATAATCTTAAGTTGAATCATGTCTACTTAAATGATAATAACAATCACCGAAATAATGAACGCCGCTGTCGACGTGTCGTGTCGCACTGGGCGAGGCGCGCGGACGTGGACCTCCACGGCGCTCTTGAGCTAATGTGGATAAGTGGACCGCAACGGACATAAATACAATACGCATACTGTTTTAATTTTCCATAAATACTTATGGATGATCGTCTGTAGGTACTATGCGCACTCTGAGCACTGACAGCGCTCGCTACTATTACGTCACGACTTGCGTTTCTTGCGTTCACTTCCGCGGTGTTATATAGATTCACTGTCTGATCTACAGGGTAGAGGCGGAAAATTATTACTCAAAATGTTTGGCGAAGCTGGGCACGAAGCTGAGCAAGGCCTGCAAGGAGAGTGTCGGCTCCTGCGCAGACGCTTGGAAGCATGTGGCTTTGGAGATGGAGAAACGATCGGAGATTCACAGGTCAGACCAACTCGCACCCGACTTCAATATTCTTCACGCTACACATGCTAACCTACGTTCCTAAAAACTTAAATAAATAAAATATATTTTTATTGTAGAAATTACTCCAGCGCGCTGTCGGAGGATCTCGTAAAACCAATGAAACATGTTTTAGACGGCCAGCTGAAGCTCAGGAAGAAGGTACTACACCGTATTTATAGATCTTGTATCGTACATATTCTTCTATTCTATCTTTCTCTTGTAAATAACCAGTAATGGGATTCCCAGATCGAGGGCAACGTGGACAAGATGACGAGATCGCTGGTCGAGTGGCGCTCGGCTGAGGCTAAGTCTAAGCGACACTCGCATGTGGCGGCGCGCGAGAACGAGAAATTGCAGGACGCTGCGCTCGAGACCAGGTGTGACCTCGTCCACAACTGCAATTACGTGTTGTATCGTACTGTATCGTAAACATAAGTGCTCTTTCTGTCTATGTGTTTTGATGTGTAATATATCGCTGTGCGAATGGCTTTGCGCTGCCGAGCTGAGCGAGGTCGCAATAGTAGTAGTAAGGGGAGTGCATTGACTGGTGTATGTCGGCAGCTCCCGCATGGCGCGCAGTTCCAGCGTGGGCCACATCCCGCAGTCAATGCTGAGCGCGGCGCGAGCGGAGCGCACGGCGGCTGGCAGTGAGCGCGACGCCGCCAAGCTGCAATTGAAGCGGCGCAAGACCGAGGACGCTGTCAAGAAAGCCGAGGTGGAGTACTACAGTGTTTGCGTGGCGGCGGAGCGCGCGCGTCTTGAGTGGGAGACCAGCGTGGTGAAGGGCGCTGGAATGTTAGAGGCACTTGAGGAAGAGCGCCTGGCACAGCTGAAGAGCGCGGCCGACTGCTACCTGCGCCTGGCCGCCGCCGTGCCACCGCAGCTGGCAGCCACGGGCACTGCGCTGGCAGCGCCCATCGCCGCTGCAGACGCCAATGTAGACATGCGCGTGGTGCGCGGCGTGCGCGGGGCCTCTGTCGGCGCTAGTGACCAGCTGCTGCCCGACTTCTATTGCGAGCACACAACGCTCGCAATGAATAAGGAGAGACGTAAACAGGTGTGCACACACACACACACATGTTACTGAGTTGAAAGTGTAAACTACCGGAAATCTTTAGTGTATTATTGTATTACTCTGTTTGTAGGCATTAGTAAAAATTTTACAACTGGTGAAGCAAGACATTGAGCGCGAACGCAAGTCGAAGCAGGGGCTCGAGAAGCTGTCAATGGCGATGAAACAAACCCCCACCTTCGGCAGCGACGACTCGCAACAGAACGTCACCGATAAACTTTATCATGTAAGATTCTTACGCTGTGATAATAATAATCTCTGTATTGCGATTTCAGTCTCTCAATCTATATTTGTATATATATATATAAATATATATATATATATATATATATATATATATATATATATATATATATATATATATATATATATATATATATATATATATATATATATATATATATATATATATATATATATATATATATATATATATATATATATATATATATATATATATATATATATATATATATATATATATATATATATATATATATATATATATATATATATATATATATATATATATATATATATATATATATATATATATATATATATATATATATATATATATATATATCTATATTTGTATATATATATATAAATATTATGGATTTATTGTCACAATAAAAACAGTTCCAATCCTTCCTTATGACTGCATAGTCTCCTTGTTAGTAGGCTAATACTGCGCTAGGTATTGAGTTTGTACGCACATTCATCTACGTGACCGCAGTAGGTGACGTTAGCTTGTCATTAGCAAGTCGTTGTATACTATCTAAGCTGCTGCCGCGATGTGTTTTATTTATACTGCTTTTATGTTGTTGTAAGCTGTCGTTGCCTAAGTTATCTTGAACTTGACCAGCCACCGCGGTGGTCCATAGTCCATTTATACGGAATGATCTGCCTGATCTGAATTAATAATTAAAATAGTTGATTATTTACATTGAATTTATCATAAAAAAACTTTTCATTATTATATTTTGGTGATGTTGGTGTCGATGACCAGATGAAGTCGATGCTGACATACCTGGAGGCGGTGCGCTATAAGACGGCGGCCAGTCTGAGCGCGCTGGACTCCCGCCCGCCCGCCTCGCACCCTCTGGCCGCGCACATCCGCGTGCTGCGTGACAAGCAGGGCTTACAGCAGAGTATTCTTAAGGTATGTTTACACTATAGAAACGCAAGTAATATTAGCGACTAGAGTCTTTTAAATTGTAAAGGCAATTATAGCATCCGACCGACTGCTTCCAGGTGCCGCCGTGGCTCCAGACGGACTATCAAAACGAAGTTAATAAAAACTTACAACCCAACTACACTGCTTTATCTAAGAGCGTCAACGGAGAGGAGCGCGAGAGAAGAGATTCCATAATGAGCCGTGCGTCGAGCAAGCTGCGTATCGAACACCTGTCGTTCCGACGACATGCGGAACACAAGAGCGCGACGCCTACGCCGAGTGCCTCGCCGCCTACCCCGCCTGCCGCACCAGCCTCGCCAGCCTCACCCGCGCCGCCCGCACCCGCGCCTCCACCCCCGCCCTCGCCTCCGCCACCTGACAGCCCGCTCGACTGGAGCGAGCGCGGCGCCGGCGATGGACTCTCTAACCAACAGGACAGCGACTTTGGTTCGTCTTATTTTCTGTATTAGAAAACTAAAAATTTTTAAAAATCCCACGGCGTATCTTTCATATAAGTTGATTAGATCTCTCACAGATTGAGACTCGCACATACTCGTTTGACCATCAGAGTGTTCGTTTTCATAGAACGTCCCTACGTACCTATTTGGTGGAACATAATAAGTAACGCAAATAACCCGCCCTAGTTTGCTAATGGCAGTACATTAGAATATATGTCGATATTGTAATATCGTGTTGCAGATGAATTCTCATCCCAAAGTGACAGCTCGACGGAGGCGCGCGACGAGCTCGAGCACGCGCAGGCGCCGGCGCAGACCACGCCGCAGCACGAGTACGTGGGCAAGTGCCGGGCGCTCTATTCCTACGAGGCCCGCCTCGACGACGAGCTCACGCTCTCTCCTGGTCAGTGCACATTATGATACTTTTAATAATTGTATCTAATAAACTGTTATAAAAGTACGGACTTCCCTACTATTGCTATGTGAAACTAAATTTAGTTTATTAAATTATACATACTTAAATGTAGATGTGGAGTTTATCAGCATGCTTTTATAATTAAATATGATTATAGTTTTAAATTGTAGATTTAAATTAACTGCAGGTGACGTCATCAACATTTATGAAAAGCAAGACAACGTGTGGTGGAGCGGCGACCTCAACGGGGCGTTCGGCATCTTCCCCTCCTCCTATGTGGAGGAGATCACCTCCTGTATATAACGCAGTGACCACTACCACTGTCGCAGACTAGTCTAATTACAATGATGCACTTGAGCTCGTGTCAATCTCGATCTATTTGAGAAGTTAATACTGAACTGTGTATGTGACACGGGGGTGCTGGTCTGCCGGACTGCCGGACTGCTAGACTGCAAGACTGGCAGACTTTCAGACGGTTGTTGGCATTGAGAACGTAAAATGGAATTTGATTAAGAATGGCACTGAGAATGTAAAATTGAGTCTAAATTCGTCGGCTCAGGCATTTGCGTTACTTAAATCGATTAAATGATTGAAATAAATTAAGGTAAATTGCTTGTAATTTAAATTGTACAAATATGTTTGTTGGTGATAAATGTGTATAAACGTTCCGTCTGTCTATAGCAGCAAGAGATTGCGCAGGAGAGACTATGGAGTTACGTTAGGCTGATGTAACTGGAGATGACGCAAATATGTATGTGAATACTTGAAAATAAGCTCAAAATACTTAGTCTTGCCATAAATATTGTTACAAGGATTTTTTTTGTATATAACATTTATTACTATTACAAATATATAAAGCTTATTCGACGTGGTATCCGTTGTGGCCAGTAATCAATAGCAGCGCGCACTTTTTCTACGGGATAAATGTTCACTGTCGGTCCTATGGGTTGTTTCAGGGACTCCAAATTATCAGAGCGTTTAGAGCAACGTCATGCCTTACTGTTTATCACTGAGTTATGATCATAAGTTATAATCCAGTAGATTAAGATCTGATGAAGTCTGGCACGTTCGTGTCTCTTACCAATGTGGGTGGATCGAGCTTTATAAACCGGTGCCGAGTCTTGCTGAAAAGACCATTCTTAGTTATTAATGACGGTGTTGTAAATAAGCTTAATTTCTCCAGAATAGTACACACTTGATACACCTGTGCCGATGTTTAGGCTCCATACCTATTTTATGTATTGCAATCAAAGTGACTCGGTTATCTTTATCACCCCACTCCATTTTAATATCACAAAATATTTTACAATATATTGGCGCGAAATTAAGAAAACACATTAACACTCGTATAACAATGATAGATTCCTAATTCAATAATAATATTTTGGTTATTTTTAATTGTTACAGTATTTATGGCGAGACTATGTAGGGTATTGTCTATTAAAATAAAATGTAAGTTTTTGCTTTTAAAATTATTTATCAAAATCTATTGTATTTAACACCGATTTTAACCGTATGGTTACATAAATAACATACAATAACATTAAGTTTAAGTCCGGCGTTGTCGCGCGTTTACTACCAGGCGATACTAATGTTCGTGGGAGTTCTGTGTACAGGTAAGTATGCGTTTGTGCGTGTGTCGTTATTTGTAAGATAACTAGGATACGTTACGTGTAAAAGTAAACCAAAGTATTGTATGTAATAAACCACAGGTGATATACGCATAGCAGACTCTAGTTGTTATTTGCTGTTTATAATAATATATCGTTTACCGTTACTCGCAGTTTCATTTCGCCTCTGCAAGTATCTGCAGGGCGTGTCGGAGTCGCAGTCGGGGAGTGGGTGTACGCAATGAAAGACTGATAGAGATGACAACAAATTATTTATTAAAATAACGTTCATACATTACAGTATTGGCAAGAGGACTATAGTCCAAATATCTTCATAGCGCCCCCGTGTGCGGCGAGGGGGCGGCAGAGGACGGAGGGTAGTTGACCCCTCCGCGTACCACAGTGTACCGAGGCTACTGCAAGCGTAGACGACGCATAGTTATAGCTATCAATCGCCATTTACAGTCGCCCAGCCCACATTTGCGATAGCAATTAAGTAAAAAAAATATATAGGAATTTAAAGTAAAAATTCAGGTACTAACATAATGAGGTACAACAAGTAATAAAAAGGTTTCCCCGTTACAGGGAAGTCAATGACAGCGGCCGACTGGTGCGCATTAAACTTACGCTGCGATTTAATTGCACGCTGACACTCATCGGCCGCGCCGCGGTCATTATCGCGCTCGGGACGAGCTTCTGCCTGGCATGAGTTTTACTCTTAACAATGAGCTCGTCGCCCCCTCACTTACCTACAACGTAAATACTTACAATATAAGCAAATTTGTGATTTACAATGAAATTTGATTAAATCAAAATCCTTATTATTCCCTAATAGCGTCGTAGTGACTAAGTATTTCGAATACAATATATAGGATACATAGGTATCTGTTCCCCGAGACGCATCGCACTTACTAATTTCTCTCTTCACCATCTATCACAATGCCTAATTCTTTCCTTAAAGTTTATCTCATGGACTCTTTCAAAAATACGTTTAATTTTTAGACAATAAATCGAAAATACACTCGTCCTTGCATCACAATCGCCTAAGTCTCCGCCTGCAAGCTGCGCCTGCGGGGGGCCGTTGCATACAACGGTTGACATATACGCACATGGATATATAATAAGTTACTTAACACTGATACATGGAATAATTGCGCTCCCTAGGTACTGTCTGTTAATACTATTTGTTACTAACACACATAAGTACATATTGTTTGTACGCGCATATGCGCGTCACCGACCGCGCCCGCGCCCGCCGCGTGACACCCTCCGCGATCTACAAGCCGGTGTAGGCAGGCGTTACGTCACGACGCGGCGGGCGGCAAGCGTCGACTCGTAGACGTGAATGCCCGAAAATGAAATTAGTTCAAAATAGACTTCCTTAATACTTATAATATTTACATAAATACACTACACATAGTGATGTAGGTACTAGTACTGGTACTGGTACTGGTACTGGCACTGGTACTAGTACTAGTACTAGTATACATTGTTACAGGCAGGTTACGTACGTCACGTACAAAAACACTAAGAAACAGTCGAATATTCCTAAAGATGAGTAGAAACAATACAATACGATATGACACGATACGAATAATTACAATACACATAACAATAATAACATTAAACGTTCATTATCAAGTGATCATCGTCACTGTGCACTGGTGAATGCCTTTAACTAAATAGTAACTTACAACACAGGATGTGCTCACAGCGCACGGGGCAGGCCTGCCAGTGGGCCGGCGGGTCAGCGGGCCGGCGGGCCGCTGTGATGGTGCGCGCGGGGATGGGGGAGGGGGGGATCGAAATAAAACAAGCGATCACTTAACGGGAAATATAAAATATAAAAGCGTACATAACATTACGTAATAAAATTATAATATAACAAAATAGGAATGAATCTTACATAGCTTAGGACATACAACATGATGTAATATAGCGATGGCAACTCAAAGTGATACAAAATAAAAAAAATATGCATGTTTAAAAACAAACATTCTATTCCAACAATACACATGTTGATGCGACATTATCAACGATAACACAAGGCTAAAAGTGAACTTGGACATTGTGAGACTAGATAAAGAATGTAATTATGTGTATATTTTGCGTGTAATTATAGCGTACAATGGCGTATGGGTGGAGTATGGGTGGGGTATGGGTGGGGTATGGGTGGTGTGGGAACGTAAGACTAGAAATTGAGCGAGGGCCGACTGTACGCCGCGCGCTACCGTGCCACTTACATGAGATAGTACAATACTATACGATACTATACGATAGAATACAACATCGCGCTCATCTCTCATTTTCTTAAATTAATACACCTACGTCAATTCACATGGCCAGTAGCTGGCTTCAATTCTTACTTAAAATTAATTAAATAAGCAACAACACTACAACTGTCCGCCATGTTGGCAAAACTTGTACATTAAAGCGATTGTAAGAAGCAGAGTAATTATATTATGATAAATTCAGTGAACATTAAATGAGCTCTGACTTTTGAGCGATTAAATACTAAAATAAACTTTGGCTAAAACATAACAAACATAGTAGACTGCACTTCCGTCCCAGGTACAGACTCCATACGGAGAGATTTGATGATATGTACTCTACTACTGACACTCTCTTCTCTTTGTCTAAGTGAGTAAAATAATAAAATATTTAAAGCTAAGCAAAAATATAATACGCATTTAAAATTTAAGTTAATGTTACAAAAATAAAATTCCTATACAAACATATATTTATACACTTGTGTCTCACACAGCCCCCACTCGCGCCGATACACCTATATAGTACAGTTACGTATATAGTACTATTATTCCTTCAAGTAGGTACAATAAGTAAGTAATACAATCTCTAATTATTATGACACGGATTAAATCTATAACAACCATAGCAAGCACGAAGGAGATTTTTGTGCAAATAAACTTAAAATATTTTTACTCAAAATAGTTTCTAGAACATTCATAATATAGCGACGAGTGTGGCGCAGAGAGTCGAAGTGTCTAAGGCATGTGTCAAGCAATATTTAACAATCGCCTATAAGATAATATGGCAGTGATGACATTACAGTGAGGCCTTTGTTCACCTTCACTTACTCGTGAGGTGACGTTGTTACTTTGTAAAACTTGTTAAAAAAATAAATATATATCAAAAACAAAATTGGCCTCGGACCCCGGTGGATGACCGTCGCCAGCTAGTTACGTAGGTAACTAGTAGGTATATTGTATGTGGCGTGTACATATTGTGTGTAACGTGAGTGACACACACACACACACACACACACACACACAGGGATCAACAGTTTATATGTTTGGTGTACAGCTAACACCGCTCTAGCGCCGTCCTGGAAATAAATAAAGTGTTAAAAAGTTTAACCTTAACCTTATATGACCGAGTGGGACAGCTCTCTTTATAAATTAAACTCAATTAGATTCTCTAAAGGTTTAAACTATATCAATCATTAAAAGACATCACTCATCACAATCATTGCCAGACATGCTACAGCAATTATCAAAGGATCAAGATTGTTCTATCAATTAATACTTCAAAAACAAAAGTAATGACAAACTCAATCAAAAAAGATATAAAGGTGGACGGTGGTCAAATAGAGTATGTTAATGAGTACTAGTATTTGGGCCAACTAATATCCACAGAAGACACAATGCAAAAAGAAATAGATAGAAGAACGTTTTTGGTCCCTGAGCGAGGTTATGAAGGACAATGATATGCCCATGAAAGAGAAAAGACTAGTGTACAACACCTGCTCCTCACCTCCCACGCTTATCGTACGGATGCCAAACATGGGCGCTTACTGAACGGCAACTTAAACAACTACAAGTTTGTCAAAACGGAATGGAAAGAAGCGTTCTTGGAGTCAAACAAAGAGACAAAGTAAAACTAAATTTAAAAATATATATACGGTCTATAAACATCTGAAATGGAGATGGACAGGCCACATGCTAAGGGAAGAAAAAGAGAAGTGGACCAGAGTAGTGACAGAGTGACAGAGTAGTCCCCACGTGACAGCAAAGAAGGCAAGGAAATCAATTTAAACGCTGGGAAGATGATATCAAAACAGTTGCTGGCCCGCAATGGACAAGTGTTGCAAAACAAGGAACGAAATGGAAAGCTTTAGAGGAGACCTTTGTCGAAGGACAAGCTGTGAAAGGAAAAATAGTTAATAATACAACTAACAAAACTTGAGATATTGTACATACTTATTTTATATAATTACAATTTAACGACGCATGTTATTTAAGTTACAGTAATAAAGGCTTATTCTATTTTAATCATTAAAATGTATCAATATTTCAGAGAAATAACATCCAGCTAACGATCAACAGAGTATTTGAAAGAAGATTCGTTTAAAAATACAAATAAGATTTTTTTCAAAGTTTTGTTTCGTTGCCGTTTACGTTTCCTCATCGGAACCTTTTGATGGAGACGTATGAGATATAGTATAACATATTGGTATTAACGTCATCCAGACCTTTTTTATCTTTCTCAATTTAAGAAGTGTAAAGCGTGTAATTCTGGTAGAATTTACAGTTCCTTGGAAACGAATATAATTTTATTGTTAAAAATTATTTGGAAATATTGTGTGCGAACCACACAATATTTTCTCAATTTTAATTGAATAATTATTGGACATCTTTAATCGTTATCGTTGACGTCTAATGAAGAACTCAAAAGTGTGACATTTGATGAAATACTCGATGATTTGACCACGACACGTACCTATATCACTTACTTGTAATCTAATGCGCAGCCCGTATCTGATTAAGGTCGTCTTCAGAGTCAGTGTGGTGGGCCAGGACCGTGAGATGTGTGGAGTCGCTCTGCAAGGTGCTGCTCTCCCCTGCCCCCGCTGCACCTGCTCCCATGCATGCCGCTTCCACCGAGACGCACGCCCCCGCTACACCCCCCGGGCCGGCCTGCGCGCCACAAGCCTCCTCCTCATTCCAGTTGTTGCATTGAGCTTTCTTTTGCAAAGCTTGTACGTACGACTGTGAAGAAGGAATGAGACATTAGACTAATTTTACAAGAGCACTATTTATTAAAATAATAATTTGTAATTATTTAATGATAACGTTATACTACCAACTCGTTTGTTTACAAGTTTCGAGACAAAATTTCCAAAATTCCAAAAAAATTGAACAAAATAATACTGGCAGGTATTTATTTGAATTTAGAATATTTACTTTTGATTGACAAATAGTCACTAATACCTGTGATATAACGTCGCCGTGCGCGGTCCGCACCTGGTACAGGTAGCGGTACTTGCGCTGCTTCATCTCGGCGCGCTGCTCGCGCGTCACGGGCCGCGCCGCCGCCGCCGCCGCTGCCGCCTTCAGCCGACGCTTTTGGGCGCTTATACCTATATATTTACACCAACAGTACACATTTAAAACCACTCTTGAATCAAAATTAGTGTTATGTGAAAAAATGATATCAGTCAAGAGTAGAACTCGCACAAGGAGGACTCCTTACCAATTAAATGATTTGTAGGTCAACAGAAAGTAGCTAAGTAGTATACTAATATAGATTTGCGGACACCGGGCATGTGGGCGGGACACGTGTTGTATGAAGTGAACTAGACATACGGTGTTATGTAGTACGGAACCCTATGCAAAATTCTGGTTAAATTTTTTTTTAAATAGCTATCAAAAATTCCTAAGAGTTTTCTATGAAACGGTGTACTGTACTGTTAAATACTTATTACAAAGGTACTTCGTCACATCTACTCACATTTAGATTGCTAAGATTGCAACAAATACACTGTTTTTAACTGAACTTTCAATATTAAGGTGAATGACCCCTAGACGTAGTGCACTATTTCGTCAATTCTGGTTCTAGCGCAAAACTTAAGCAATTTGATTAATGTTTATATACCTATTAACTATTAACTATTAACTATTAACTATTAACTATTTGTTTCCATACCAAATTGGAATCAAAAGTGATTATTCTTTAAAGTTTTATTTTTCAATATATTTAAGATTTCCTAATGAACCAAAAAGATGGCCACATTAGGTGGACTTTGAATTTAGTTATGGTTAGTTCGTAGATAATGAACTTTAGTGTCGTAGAGCTGATCTCTCTCACAATATTTTTATTTGAAATACATAAATACCGTTTTTAACAAGTAAAACGTTTATATGTTTTTTAATATAAATTTACCTTCCTCGCGGTAACCAGTTTAAGCATTATAATACTGACGAATAGCTTTTAATATATGCAGAGAGAACAACGCTACTTCGACTCACACGAGAAGCAGAAACTCAAGTTTACTTCATAAACCTAATTACAATTCATTTATATTAATTGTGAACTATATACATACTCATATGTACACTCTGATTCTAAAATTGCTGTTTAATTTTCAATGTACGTAATAATTTCCTTCCATTTAAACGCTAGAAGATGAAGATAGAGAATGATAGAAGTATGAAGCACCCCTGGGTATTATATGATGTAAGGCTATACCCCAGTGAATGCTTTATATGTATACATGTAGCGCCGGGTGAAACCTATAGTGACTAAAAAAAATGACCTTTCAAGTGCGCCAGATCTGCACTTACATGCTTGATGAAATTTTTATTATTTTCATAAATACTATATAGAAATATTACAAAATGAATTATGGAGTAAATCGATGTTCAAATAGAATTAAGGCCGTAATTACAATTAAAACTTACCACTATTAACTAATATGTGAAACACGCACACAACAAGACACAATAAACAAGCAGTACAAAAGTAATAAAATTAGCTTAAAATTGATGTTCGATATTCGTCGCAAGGACACCAGCGTGTTTATTCAAGCGTCAATATATTTTTTTCAGTCTACCTACATGAAATAAATCATCTCAGGATCTGTTGTCTCTTGCCGTTACTCACTTGGATCAGTCTTGGTCTAGATACTGGGATTTATCAAAATTTCAGAAGGGCTTTAAGTATTATGTATTTGGCAAGCCTACTATCCCAAAGCGTCCTTGGTGAAAAACTAAAAGATTCTCAAAGATTTACTAAACAGAGGGTTATATTAACAATTTGTCGCTTACGCCTTGGGTATGCAAGTACGATTATTCATCTGGCCAAGATCAGGGTCAGGACCCACTCACTACGTGAATGTGGCCCGGACGACTTCCCTTCTCACATACTTTTCTCCTGTCCTAAACTAATTCTTCTCTTGTATGGTCTCCTTCCTCTCAAAGTCCCTCTTCCTCTTAATATTCAGTGTTTGTTCAATTCAGTGTTTCAAAACGCAAACGTTTAGTCCTTTATGTAATTTTTATGTAAAATTATTAAAATTTTTATGTAAAATATAACAATATTAAACTATAAACTATTATTACCACATACCACATAAAATATTATTTATTTCTAACCTAACATGATTTGTGTAAAGAATTTTAAATATCAGTTTATCTTGTAATAGGTGAAGGATTTAACTGGATTAAACTGGATTAAATTAAACGTGAATTCTTCTATTATGTAATGTTATCTTTTTTTTAGCGTGCGTGCTGCTATGTGTATTCTCCATTCAACGTGACATAGGCAAAGTGAATTGTGCTCCAACGGCACGCTTGAAACACCATAACTAAAGAGATGAAGAAGAGTGAAATAAATCAAAAAATAAAAATGATACGGAAATATTATCGGTCTCTTGTGATTCGAACCTTGGTCCAGTTTTAATTAAAGAATTGTTGGAGCAACAGGCTATAGTTGAAAAAGAAGTAAATAGAGAAAAATCTCGACATCGTACAAAAGGCCGATATTAGAAAGTGGAGAAAATAAAAGTGAAGCTGACGATTTTATTTTACTACAAAGATAACCCAAGCGTATATTTAGAAGTACTTTACTCAAAACGAAGCATTTGATATATGTCTATCATCTAAGCGGGTTTACCAAAACAAAAAAGAATGGCTCAGCTGATTAGGTCGTAGAATATTAATAATATTTTGAGAATAAAGTATCAGGGACCATATAAAGTAATTATTTCATTTAAGAATAAAGATGATGCCGAAAAATATAGACGTCATCAACCTGCCACTGAAGTTCAAAATTACCTACCTGGGTCTAAAATATTAAGCTTAAATGAAGACTTTATTCTCGGCCCATGTTCATCAGGGAAAGGAAACGAGAATAGCCAAAGATTAATAAACGTTGCCTATTTTCGTCTACGATAAACATAACACCGAAGAGGAACATAACTTTCTATTGTGCATTCGTGGATTATAATAAAGCTTTTAACTCATTGAAACAGTTCATAATATGAGAAGCTTTCAAAGCGCCAGGAGTTGTCAGAAGACTACATTCATCTTATTATTAACATCTATAAAAATATGAAAACTGAAAGTACCAGTCATTAATTCCCAATACAAAGAGGAGTGGGACAAGGTGATCCCAAGTCGTCTAAGCTGTTCTCAGCAGTTCTCTTGAATTTGATGGCTTAGATACTAAATATCAACGGAATGCAATTGCAATCTAAGATTAGCTGACGATTTGATTTGCAATAGTGAGAAGTAGGATTTGATTTGTAAAGCAATTTGTGGACGAGAGCGACTAACTTTGGTATGCCAACAGTGGGATTGTCAATCGATACTCGAAAAGCTTAAGTAGAGACCAATTCTATAAATATAACCAATAATATAAAAGAAGCTGACAAATTAGTACGGAAAGCATTTTGAAGGCAAAAAAATTTGGACTCAGAATCTCAGAATGTGAATTGTGTGGAATAGATCATGATTTATACCAGTTTTTAGCGGAATGCGTCCACAATGCCGGAGTACGCCGAGAATTTATTTAAAATGTCCCTAAATAAAAACAGACAAAAAATACTGTAAAATGGATTTAATTAACAGTTGTTCTTTCAAAGCGATCGTCATAAGTAAATAATAAAACCGTTTACAATAATATCTTTTGTCTCACGCATACGGTTAATATTAAGGTCGAGGTTCCTTGACTAATTATGTGGGCGCAATATGGACTCTCCAAATGAATGTGTCAGGGCAAGAAGTAATTTTTTCTTATATCATATTTTATAATAAATTTGAATACGAAAAGGGAAGCTATAGCACGCTAGCATGACTCTGCCGCCGCCGCCAGAATGCAGCGCCGCCGTGTAACTTATGTTCGTGTTTGTACACACAATAATTTGATGATCTTTATGAATGCGTAAATAATAATTGCAATTTAAAAGGAAATTATCTCTAGGGAAGCCGTCAGGAATCGAGTTATATGAAGGCTTCGTGACTGTTATGTATGATATGTAGTAATAATCACCAGCCATTGATGCGGAATAGCTCCTCGTACATACACTGTGTACGTTAACTTGTAAGTTTCTACACCGCGTTCGTTACACGTTTTATGCATCACTGCATCACTTGTAGCCTCATAACTACCCTCGCAATTTGATTCAGTTTTTTAAGTTGATTTGTTTATGCTGTTACATACACATGTTTTTTTAGATACTCTAATGTACTTGAAACAGTGGGGTTTTGCTTGATCACCTAATTATTTTTGAAATTATAAGACAATATTTCTTTTTACTTAATATATAATGAATAAACCATAAGGTATAGTATCATGGTAAACTTGTCAACTTCGAGTCGGTTTCAGCGCTCAATTTATAGTAAAATACAAACAAAGTTTTGGATAACCGTTTGTATTATTTGTGTTTTGAATATATGTGTTGTAAAAGTAAATATTGTTTTACACAGTCGTTATTACACCGTGTTTAAGTTATTTTTTATATATCTCTTATCAAGTGAGTCGGGGGCATAACGCGGAGATAAAATCGGGTAGCACCCGCGACAAGCATTGTCTCCCGCTGAGTGGGAATCGAACCCAGAACCATCGCGTTTACGCGTTGAAAATAACGTAGAAATTAAATATAAACAATATAATTGGATTTATATTTTATAAAACATTTGGCCTGACGTGTTGTTTTTACGCAACTTTCCCAAACTCCCATACAAGTACACTATAATATAAGTATACTAATTACTAACTCTGCTCGTGGTGCGTGCCGGCGGCGGTGAGCGCGGCCTGCGCCACCAGCCCCACTATGGTGGCAGCAGGCCACGCGGCCAGCGCCAGCCACGACAGTCGGCACGGAGGTGGCACCACCGGTTCCAGCTTTGCTCGCTCCCACAACTATTATAAAAATATTATCGTAAGAGACTATGAGAACAGTTTTATTCACTATTTATGAACAAATATTTATGTACTAGTTTGTTTGCGTAGACTCTATTTCTATTTCTATAGGTACTAATTGAACAACTACTACAACTACTCTCTGGTCAATCAACACGGTGGTCTGCTTTCTTTCTCCATTATCTCGCTATCGTTCTTACAAGATCATCGGTCCACCTTATTTACAGTCATCCTACATTTCATTAACCTCCTATACCTGCCTATGTCTCCATTCTTAAATTTTTTGGCTCCGTCTTCCGTCAGTTTTACGGCATGTGTGTCCTGCTCATTGTCATTTGCGCCGAGCTATCATTAATATCAATTACTCCTGTTCTTTTCCTAATATCTACTTCGGGTATATAGTCTCTAATGGAGACACCCAACGAAAATGTGATATACGTTCTATTTTTCTCTGTGTCGCTTTTCAGTTGAGTCAGCGACAATGTTTCCGCACTATACGACAGGACTGGTAAAATATGTATAGATGATATGAACTACATCGACGTCTTTGCAAATAAATTTAGCCTTTAAAGTCATTTTTAAACCGATATTAGCTGGCTGTAGATAGTTCTTGTACCATTTGATGTAACTATGTTCAAATTTATACTGTCTACGTCAGGACGACAAGTATTAATCAGTCTTCGAAGTTCTATTCAAATAAAGGAGAATTTTGCCCGGACTACTCTGTGACCACTTCCCGAACACACTTGGTTACTGACGTCAACATCTATGACCACATACTTTTTGTTGCATAGCATATAGTCTAACTGATTTTTAGTTCTGCCATCACGGCTTCTCCAAGTACAGGGTATTTAATCTTTTAGAAAAAAAGTGTTGAGAGTGTAAAGTCATTTTACTTCCAAGAAATTTTTTACCAATAATTAATTTCATTTGAGTACTCCATTCACACAATCCGAAGTTTCCAACGAACTGTTCATGTTCTAAGTCTTTTTTTTATTTAAGCGTTGTAGTCTCTGATCACTGAGGTCAATCACAAATTAAGCCCACAAATTTAAAATTATAGATTTTTTACAGTTAGACACTGCGATGATGGCGTTGAAGTCAGAATAATAAAATATCTATTATTTGATTGTTTACGTCAAAAGATTCAGTTTGGATGGATGGATGTTTACGATAAAAGTATATAAGAAAATATTCATCACGCTGAACAACACTGCTGACCTTTTAGTTCCACGTCTGATAGTAAACATCTTTGGTGTGCTTCTAACAAAAAATGTTCATCAGCATCAAGAATTTCGTTAAGATGCTAACTTTCTTGTGACTAAAAAAACACATCATATATTTTAGACTATTGGAGCTTTTACTTAACACTTTCCGGCGGGTAGTGGGTTAAGAGAACCTCAGAATTTCGGGACATTACTTATTGAAAGTTATCTTACGGCAGCTGGAAAATGAAAACAATTGCGCCACGACACATAGCAATATATTGTCTGGTTATATAAGATTTTGCAGAGATATACTGACCCACTTGAGCATGATCATCCGCTCGAGGAAGTAGTCGAGGCAGGTGGCGATCACCGCGCCCCCGTACACGCTCGTGCCGAACACAGTCATTGCTGTGGATAACATACACTAAATATAAATCTTCGTCGTTGTTACCAAAATAACGATTATCAGATAATGATCCCCCGTAGACACCTGATCTCGACTCGACTACGAGACTGCACTACTATTTATAATTTAAATAAACATTCGAACAATAAAGAAGTCTAAAAAGATTCCAGCATAAAAACTTATACTGAAAGTATTTAATAAAGTCGAAAGTTTGGGCCGCGTTCCTCAGAGTCGTATATCATATTAGTAGTTATTATAAAGAAGTTTAGTTGAATAAAGACGGAAGTAAGACAAGTTCGCGTCAAGTATACGCTTACGGGACGACGCACGAAGTTATTGTTTGCAACTGCGCTACATAGTCGTACCAACTTGTCTGAATTTACTAAGTAGCTTATTGTGCATAAATCGTGACTCTATCGAAGCAGCGTTGCAGTACTTTCAGATACATACATGAATATATAAAAGAACTAAGATCTTTCAAACAAATATGCGAGAGAAGCTTTTATAATATATAAGTTTGTTTGCAGTTCCGAAATTACCGCTGAGGCAAGTTTTATACTATTGACTTCTGCAAACGAACAAAAGTAAGGTGTTTAGTTGTAGAAGTTGTTACTTAACTCCAACTCCGAACTTAACTTATATGTCAAAGTTGAAGCGAGTTGAGTTACGTATATAACTGAGAATTATAGATAACTTTATAATTTAACACTTTGCTAACGTATTTTAAAATTGTGATATCTTCTGAAATATCCATTTTATTCATATGCTTTAAATGGCAATTTTGATCTATATGAAGCGCACTACTAATATATACTATTGTAGTGTTCATTTGGGATAAGGAATGATGCTGTGTTGTTTAAAATAGTTTCGTAAATATCTCCTTATCATTTTGTAATCTGTAAAACATAAAATATGTTACTGTGATTTATTATAGTAAAAGAGTTTCAAAATATCAAATAGTTCCTCTTTATAATGTTCAGTATAGAAAAAGAATCTGTACAACAAGAGTATGTGATAAGAGTTGCTATAAAGTAATATTAATACTGTTTAAACGTAGTTCATTTGTAAGTTAGTTGTTAAGATAACATACCTTTTTTCCAGTAAAGGTTGAGTACCGCGAAGAATATGCCGGAGCAGAGCAGCGTGACGACGCACAGCCAGTACTGGAATCAAGAGAATTGTAGCTTAATGTATCCGGCGCGAGTGTACAGCTTAATGCAATAACAGCAGGATCCAACTCTCAGTCAACATCGACGCTTAATCACTGGGCAGTTTCACAACGTTCGCTTTAAAGGCTATAAAACACACTTGTGATGTACTTGCACGGAGCTGTGACAGCCTAAAGCGCACACGTTATTTGTGAAGCCAACTTCAAAGGTTAGAATGACAATTCACATGAGTATGAAATACGAGATAATTTGCGATAGTGAGCGTGGGCCATTGCCCCAGGTCCCTAAGACGATGGGGTGACAATGGAACAAACCACATAATACACGCAATTACAAGCTTATCATATTATTATAGTTTAAAATATTGTTTGTTTTTAAATAATGAATACTAATTTAGTTATACTCTATCTATGTTAAACGACTCACGTCCACTGAAGGTTTGAATATGGCGGGTTCGAAATATAATCGGATATAAACGTTTATATAGATGTAAAATTTATCAAAAAATATATATATCAAAGAGTTGGTAAATATACTAAATAAGCGGAAAGTGAAGACGGAGGTACCAGGTTCATGTCACCCCCGGTTCCTTCGAGACAAAAATTTTAAAGTCTTGAGTTTTATTCATAGACAATCGTAGACTTCACAATTACCTCCAGCGAATGTAAATAAAACGAAAATTCTACTTCCATTTGGTCTTCCACATTTCTAGACATCGTCGATATGAAGTGAGCGAGTGAGTCCCGTTTTATTTACAGAGGCTACTCTCAATGTAGAATGAAACGATTTACTTTACTTACTTAGAAAGTAAGAAAATATTTTTAAAGAATTAATATTTATTTAAGAGTATATTTTAAAGTGATAGGTTTAATTAATTAAAAATCGAATAAATTGTGAAATACATATATTTTATACCAACATTGTTGTATTCTTTACGTATCTTGTATCTTTATATAGGTACATAGGTAGCTTCGATAGTGTCACGCGATAAGCGTAAGCGTATGTGCATCAAAATACATACTATATCAATCGCATCGGTACAGCCAGACAGTTTGAGTATAATATAGTAAATAGTAAATTATATTGTAACTAAAACTGAGATAAAATAGACCACAGTACATCAAAGTTGCACGCACGCACCAAGTGCATTAGCATAAGCCAACGCCGGTTTAATGAAACACCAAGTTGTCAGAAAACAATTCGCTCAGAGTTCAGGGGGCGGCGGGCGCACTACACCCGCCTTTGACATAATATAACTTACTCGTTGAGATAAAGAGAGCCCCTCGCTTTGTCTAATAGAGCTCAGCCAGCGTGTGAAATAGGAGAAGTCGCTATATTGCTATATAAATATTTTTAAACTCACAAATGCCATCCTTTTATTGCTTTAGAACGTGGATCGGATATAGGTTCAACAGCTCCGTCTTTGTTGGTTAAGATAAAGTCGCTCCGAGCTACGAGCTACGGGCTACGAGCTACGAGCAGGAAAATAAAATGAAAATCGCAATGCACTTCGCATTACAACTTCTTATACCTAAGGATTTTATATTATTTATTTTCTCCTTACTCGCTTCCCGCATCTTGGAAAAATAAACAGATAGAATCTATAGAAAAGCCACTTCGCTAGTAGGTATAAGTTCTTTCCACTCACATTAGGGGCATTGCATGTTGGACGTTGGGACCACTTGTTCCATTTTAATTATATAATTAAAATCATTTATATATAACAATTATACGTGATTTTAGGGCGATTGAGTGAGATTTTGTTCATGTTTATTTGGTTAGTTATGGTTTTGTTTGATGTGTCAAACAGATGGAGCAGGACACCAGTTTCAAGCACAGGGAGGGAGCGAGCAGGCGAGGGGAGCGAGCGAGGGGCGCACGTGAAATGTCTCACTAATTGCTTGCATTCTGGGCAATTATTCATTTTAATTTTAAAAGCTCTACCGCACTAGCTTTTAGCTCGATAAAAAGTGTAAGTGGACCGAGCTCAATGCGCTATGCGCTGAGGTCAACATAGATTTGATGCAAAGAAATTCTTAATGGAATCATAAAGGCGTGTTACTTTACATTCAAATACTGCTTCACTATTAAAAGTAATATACACTAATTGTAAATGAAAGTTAACACCACACGTTAGTTAATAATAATGTTCGTACTCATAAAGTACCAATGATGGGAAGCGGCGACCGACCGAGCAACCGACCGTGAGACGGAGATACGTTTTACTTTTCAGCGAATAAATGGAAAAATATTTAATTCCCACTGGGGTTTTCTTTTACAAACCGATGAGCAGAGGTGAACCTAGACGTATATTTGTTTGTAATTTGATTTCATCTAAGCTCAGTCAGTCTAGTCTGTCTGTCGAGTCTTTTAGATACGTTTCCCGAAGCCATTTTAAAAAATGAAAATTTATAAACATATATATCTGCACATATGTACACACACACACACATATATATCTGCACATATGTACACACACACACACACACATATATATCTGCACATATGTACTTAGAAATGTTAACTTTACTAAGGCACATAAAGACGCATATTTATTAGAGTGAAACGATTTTATTACGAGCTATCGTTCAGCGTGTTTGCGAAAACCACATACTCGGCCATTCAACTACTTTCTTCTCTGCAGATACTATATTGTAATAACATTTATATATATCTAGTTTTAGAAATTTTTGTAGTTACCTACTAGTTGTGAGCTCTGACAGCCATGCCTTTTCAACAATATTCAAACGAATAAAAGCGACATGCATACTTTAATATTGAAACTATGGAAGAGGAAAAAATGTAAAACAAGTGATCCCAGTCTCGAGTGTAATAATTTGCCTTGACACGGAATTTGAAGCGAGCGGGACTGGCCGGTAGATCACCGCGAGGGGCGGCCTCGTCTCAGGTGTCTGCTGACATTCGTAATTATATAGCAACCGGCAGGGGTCGGCGACGGCGACGACGTCGATATTACACTAAATGAAAACTTATTAATTAAATAAGTAATTAAAATAAGTATCCTCGGTACCTGGTAACTTGGCACAATTATTAAATGCTCACAGTAATATGATCGTTACTGAGGCTACAAATTACTTAAAAGTTGGTACAAGAAATAAAGCATTATAAGCAAAGCTTACAAACTCCAATACTGCACGACTGCACGAGGGCATACAACAATACATCAATGAGGTGTAATGTAAGTTATATATTGTTCCTTCACAAGAAAAACTATATGAAATTATTCTTTTATTTTGTTTTTCTGTTTGCAGCTCACGGTGACATAGTAAAATTAATTCGTTTTTAACCGACTTTATACATATATATATATATATATATATAATTATATATTATATATATATATATATATATATATATATATATATATTAATATATATATATATATATATATATATATATATATATATACCCTTGTACCAAAAATTTGCATCAATAAAAGTAACTATTACTATTAGTAGACAAACGTCTTCTGTACGTTACGGACGTACTGGACGGATTCATTACTTTTTTATGTTACATTTATTTTGCCTGGGTAGGGCATAATTGATTACCTACGCGTCTAATGTAGAGCTATAACAGTCTATCTAAAAATTATAATTACTATATCCCTCTATAAAAATTAAAGTTTTGGATAATCTGATGAATAAAATCCTTTTATAAATAATAAAATGGCACCTCGGCAGACGCTGTTCAGCTTGATAGGCGTTTTCCATTAACTATAATAGTGAAGAACTATAATAGACCAGCTTACATGTAAGAACTAGCGAAGCAGCCGCGGCGTCGCCTACTGGAACTAGTACACGATTATTTATTTAACAAACTGAAGACTGTTTGTTCGTGTGTATCGACCGACTTTTTATATTAATGTTCCCATACCTTGGGTAACATTATTTATATATAATTTTCATAAATATTATTTATTGGTTAGCACTTAAAAAATAATCTAGATTTATATCTAGATTGTTACATATAATTAGTTTTCATTTATATATTTATTATATTACTTAATGTAAGTGTTTATTATAAGAATTAATATTATATTATAACAAATAATATTCATTGTAATACAACTGTAATAATTGCATATTATCTCAATATCAAGAAATGATGATTTAAGCAGATTTTTTACCTCAAATTAAAAAGTAGCTAATGTATATAGTATAGATCTAGTCTTAAAATGAACGCCTCTCCAGTATGTTTACAAACACATACAAATGATGTGGTCAGATGACACACAATGACACGCAAATTTGTGATTGGTCAACGCGTCGTACACACGGCAGAAAGTACCTGAGTAACTTGAATTTTTTAAGCAATCTTATTACGGAAAAGATTGATATGATCGATAGAACACACAGAGACACAGAATAATATTTGGTGAATATAATCTCCTTTAAGAATTTTCCGCATCAATCATAATATATTTAACACAAACATTATTATGAGTTTTCATCAGAATCAACCTCAACATTGTTAAAGAATTGAATGCCCATATGACATTTTTAGTCAGTCAGTTTAATTTTATTGAATTTAATGATTGAACTGATTGCCAGCTATTTTAAAGACCTCGTAAGTTAAAATATTTAATGTACGTCTTAATAAAATATATCATATAAAGCTAAAGTCTGTTTCTTTTAATTTAAGCAATTTAATATTTGAAATAATAGTATTTGTTTTTGCATATCGAATTCGTTAAATTCAGTTTGTCCGATGATCGGATTTATCGAGCAACTAGTCCGTAATTGCGGCATCACATTACGAGGCGGACGTGTCGTTTCATACCTAGCGAGCTATCTTCGCCATACAAAATCAATATATATACTGATCGCTCGATCGGTAGATTTCGTAGTGTGCGGACTAGTCATCAGTTTGACGTAAAGTCAATCAATCATAAATAAAAACACATGAGTTCAGTGGAAGGGCGTTCGTTTTTGATTGGATGACGCTTCCTGATTACAGCTACATCATATTATAAAATGTACCTCTCATTATATACGTAGAGGGAAGCCATAAACACTACATTACCGTTGAAACGTAGCTCTTTCATTTTTGGAGGCACGCTTGGAAGCTTCTGGAATGTAAGCCTTCTCATGTAGATAGAATATTCAACATTAGAACAATTGAAACCAGTAAATCTTCCTGAAACGACTGCGCTTTATAGTATAAGTATGGATAATACTCGTAGGTATTATAATATATATGTACGAAGCGCTCACCAAGCCCGCCGTGTCCGTCACACGCCGTCACACGCCGTCACCCACGAGTGAGACAACGCGAGACGCGACGGCCGCTCTGCTCTCTTGTTTCAAAACTGTGATATTTTTGTGGTAACAGGTCGGTCAAAAGGCCCCTCTGCCTACGAGTCTTGCCTCGTATCTTGCTATACGCGAGGGATACAGTGTAAAGCTATTTAAATTATTTTGAAAATCCACGCCATTCTTTGTATTCTTACCAGACAGATGAAATTAAATATTTTTTACCTCGAATGGAAATCAAATCCACAACCGTCGCGTTTACAGTTAGATACTTGTGCCGTTGCGTCAAGATGACTTTCACATAACCTCAAATCTCTATATTCTTTAGTGAAAGTTCCATAAAATTGGTTGAGCTTTTCCGGAGACAAGCGCGGACAATTAAAAAGAGAGACAAAGAGAAATATATGTACTTGAAAACAAGTTATTTAGAAAACACAGTCCTACACTTTAATTTTATTTTATCTATATATCATATCAGCTATTGCTATTTATCAGCAATTGTAACATCAAAAGAAGCTTTCCATTGCATTTTCCAGATGCTTTGTTTTTACGCCTTATAAAGCTTTTAATAATATATCGTCTTATAAATCAATTAGACGAACTTCGCATTAAATTATACAAAAATTAAACAATATAGTAACGAGTAGCTTGATTGGGATATTGAAAGTTCTTCAAGATGTTTGTTTACAATCAGATTATATTAGAAAATATTTCAATCAAATAAGACACTGCTCCGATTTTACGCGGAATTTATGAATGACTTCAATAAAATCTATGAACAAGTTAAGAAAGTCTCTTTAGAAATATTTTAATTTAATATTCAAATAGGATAGTATATTGATTGACTTGCAACGGAATTATTTAGTTCAAAAGCATTTATATTCAAGGTACACAAAACTAGAAACAGGCAAGATCGATGGCGATTATATTCTTGTCTAGACTACAAGTTGAATTTGGTGAGACAACTACGAGGGACGTGGCGACGGCGAGGAGCCGACTGCTGTTCCGAAAGAAAACTTATCAGTGTGAGTCTCTCCTGCAAGGTCGTCGGAACCTTTCTCTGATTTGACGATAAGCTCTAACAGAACTAAATAGCATTCAAATTTGAAACTCAAGTTACTATGGATAACTATTAAGGTATATATTACAGTATTAACACATTATAGATCGGTAACGACGCGTTGCACCGCACTCGTCGTCGTGCCCAGTAGCTCGTGTCAAGTCGGGCGGATGTAGTATATTACGTACTATATAAGATAAGATTGCTCCTTGATCGATGTGGCTGGAGGAGCCACGCGGCTTATCCATGCGTGCCTTACTACTACTATTATTTCACTAGAATTAGTAGAAGTATTTAGATTTGAGTAAATTGTCTTTGACAAATAAAACATAGCTATTGGTTAGGCTGATGGTGTAATAGAATTATCTTACTAAACAGTTTAATAGTAAACTGTAAATTATTCTTTAAGTATATACTTATAATATATATATATATATTCTATATATATCTATATATATATATATATATCTATATATATATATAATATATATACATATATATATATATTTATATATATATATGTATATTCTACATATATATATATATTATATATTCTATTTAATATATATATATCTATATTATATATTATCTATATATACATATATTATTTATATATATATCTATATATATATATATATTATATATATATATATATATATATATATATATACAATATCATATATATTTATATATATATATATATATATATATATCTATATATATATATATATATATATATATATATATATATATATATATATATATATATATATCTATATATATATATGTATAATGTAGCCTTTCAGAATATCCAAATTGAATTTGTGGTAAATATGTATGGACGGTCCCTTAGTACATATGTGCATGAATAATAATTAATACAAATTAATCAGTGGAGCGAGCAGCGGGCGTCGACCGTTGATATGAAGTCCAGCGTTTCAAAGAGATCATAAATGAAATATTCGAATTTCAATGAACGAGTGCGATTCTGCCGAAACTCATAATGATTTACTGAACCGGATATTTATTTATTCTCTTTGTTCTGTTCGTAGGTGTACATGTGATACCATCCATACATGTGATTGAAACATCATTATAATTTTACGACTAGCGACCCGTTCGTGACGTCGCCTGCTTCATCTCGGTCATACTTTAAGATGAATATGGGCATATGTTGTACACAAAAGTTTTACTTCCCTTTCGAATCACACGTGTAAATGTATGTGTATCCACAAAAATCGGTTCAGCAGTCGGGAGATTAGCCCGGACAAAAGCAATGTATAGATGTACATATACAGATGTAAAGAATGCAAATAACAACAGATACAGAAATAACAGATTTTAAAACATTCGCTAGCAGCAAGAGCAATAGCTAGCTTAAAATTATGAGGCAATCCAAGGCACGCAAGCGGACAGCGGACAGGTAAAAGATAGTGGTCTACGATTTTCGATAATATATTTTAATATGTTAGACCTACATACATAGGTCCTCAATACAATTGCAAATTATTTTTTAGTAAAGCGTTTAGTTTAGGAATTACAGGTGTTAAAAGTTGACTGCCGGCGGGAGGACTTGTGCTCTTTCAAGTACTATTATCCGCTTTAAGAATATATTAAATAAATAAGCAAAGTAGTGGAATATATTCCTCATAAAAGGAGATATTTAATTGATTTTATTAAATATCATAATTTTATATTTCATACAACACATGGCTTCTAAGCCATTTAGGAGTTACATTCATTGGTAACACTAATTAGGTGCTGCAGCGCGACGGACATCGCTGCGGCTTGTTGCTGGATATAGAAACATATAACTATGTTATTTTGATAGTGGAAGTGAGCATTTTATACTTAGGTATATAAAATATTGAATTTTAAATATACAATTTTAATCATATAAAAAAATCTGGTAAATATTTTTAGAAAACGCATAAAAATATTCAAACGTATCTTAGTAGTAATCTTACATTCAGTCTATGTTTAGTTCTCTTTGGCAGAGCAGATGCTTTATCAAGCAGTCTGCACTCTGACTACAAAATCAATGCAATCTTTATAGAACTCCTCTTTATAAAAAGTAAAAATACGAACGTAACTAAATCTGCTTAAAGTATGTCTTTTATAATCGTTTTCTTGTTTCACATTAGCTTGATATTTACATTAAAACAGCAAGATATGTCACCTATTCAATAAACGTGTATTCGTACGACGCGACAGACTGACTCACTCACTCACAGACGTAGGTGTGGGTGCGCATCCAACTCGACTGTCCCTAAGTGGATAGGGAGATAGTGAACGGGAAATGACCTGCGACGATAATGCGCGCACCGCCCGTCTACCGTCTATTGTAACGGTCGCGGCTTATTTGGGAACAGACAGTTACATATATAACGATAATACAAGATATATATATATATATATATATATATATATATATATATATATATATATATATATATATATATATATATATATATATATATATATATATATATATATATATATATATATATATATATATATATATATATAAATTATAGTGCAGCAAATACGTATAGTAAATGTGAAGTGCATATCGGCACATATCCTTGTAATTGGTAAATAAAGAACTGCGGCCGCACGCAGCGCCCGCGCCTCCAATTGAGGGCGCCATTACGTCGTTAGAGTCTCAATGAATCAATGATTCAATAATAGCGGCTCTTGCCTCTTAGTAGCTTAGTGTCTATCTCTGTATGAACGCACGCACTCGGCCTACTCTGGGTCTGTGCCTGACTGTACACTGTACAGTGTACAGTCAGGCACACGCGCTGGTATTTTGTTCAACCACGCTTGAAGGGATAATTCTTCTTAAAGATATTTCACCTCAAAACAAGCGATGTCCAAAAATGTGAATAGAAAGCGGAAAACGTATCTATGTTATATCTTAGCATTCCATTATAATATCTGCCAAGTATCATATATAGCTGAAGGACTTCTCGGATTGTGCTGTCGGTATGATTTGACAAACCAATGACATTGGACATTTAATGAATGACTGTCAACTGTAATCGTTTGTACAATATAGACTCGAGTAAGAAGGTTATAATGACACTGGCCGTCACACACTGTGGCGACGGACTGTCCTCATTACCGAGTGGCATTAATTGGCCTACCAACAGGCGAGCTGGGTAGACGTGGACGGTCCCGCCCGGTAGTACAAGTATCCGCGTCATTACTGGATTCACATGTCGAAGTATTTGAAACAGTTTATATTTATGTACATACCTCATATAAGCAAAACGAACAAAATTAATCTTAGATTGTATCTTAAAAACTTGTATTAAGAGTATTTTAAAAACTTACTTGGTATTCTGAAGTTAGATTCATCTCAAGACGTAGTTTTGTGTTTTTAATTTTTGAATAATATTGAGTGGGTATTTGAAATGTATAAAATAATTGTAACCTCGACACAGACCAGTTTGGTTTTCAGACGTTCTATATTTAGTCGTGTATCATATTGTAATCTATACTAGTTACTTTTACTATAAGAGAATGCACTTAGATGTAAAACCAGTAATAAAATATGAATCTGTGATTTTTATAAATTTCGTCTGTTTGTGAACGCACATCTTCGGATCTAATGGGCTGATTTGAATATAACTGTTAACTTTGGGCAGGAGTTAGGATTTACTTAGAGCGGAAGTAGGCCAGCAATACGAAATAATGATATAACTTTTTCAATTTAGCTAACAACGTAATAAGTTGTATAAAGCATATAAGAATTTCGACACAGCGTAAAGAAGAACGCATGGCTTGGTAGTTAGGGCGCTTGGAGGGTTTCATGAGGCCGCGGGTTCAAATCCCGCTGCGTTCAAACTTATATGTTTTCTTTAAGTATTTTTTTTCTATCCTTAGTATGAATTAACACTTAATCATTAAAATAGTGAAATTATGTCATAACTAAAATTATCGAACATGAATATATTTTAGATGTTCCAAAAACACCTTATAATCAATAATTATTAGGTATGTGTATACCTAAGAATCAATAATAATTATTAGGTGTTTTTGGAACACCTAATGTAGATCTACAATAGATGAGCTAAACTATAAAAAATAAGATAAAGTTGTGGCACGTGATGAGCAATTTTAATTGACATATGAAACATACATTTTCATTGATATTATGATATAGAAAAATCAAGGATCGGGAACACCTGATGCATAACCTAAGAACCACGCTTACTAAGTTGTGCGCATCGACTAGTATGGTAATACCTGACCGCGTCATCATCCCCTCGCTGTAGTAAGGCGAGTTTAAAGTGCAGCTCTAGGTAAGTCGCTATATTCCTACGACCACGAGCGAGCAGAGCTGAATATGTTGGAAGGTTCCGGTGGAAGACCAGAAGGGAAACCCAAGACGATATGGAGAGATATAGTGAAGAGAAAGAAGCAAGATTACCAATTGATGATGCCTAGGATAGAGTGGAGTGAAGATGATAAAAAGCTGACCCCACCAACATGGGCACGTATTATTTTGATATCTCTTGATATCCTTACAAAGCAGATAAGAATTTAAATGTTTTTGAAAGTGTTCTCTACACTACTTTATAGTTAAATATAGTGCACTAGCTTTTGATCTCACTAAATATCTTATAAATTGATTAAGATAATTTTACTTTACTTCTCCATTCTTAAGAAGTTTTTAATAGATGTTAACTAAGATCTGCATCCATATCCCCGGGTATAACACGGATTGCCTTCAAAAATCTGCATCCGTATTTCTGATACGAACGTCATAAGAATTCAATATTTTCACTAGATACAGGTAAGTGGGAAAGCTGGGCAGTATAAAATTACACCTATATTTTACATACACAAACAAACCAAAATTAATTAAAACTCCATTGCGCCATCGGAAACTCTAACTATAATTAAATAAAGAAAAGAATAGCAGAACTACAAAGTCTCGGACGCCGCAGTCTGTGGATGAAACAAAAGAGATAAAAGTCCAAAAAGCCTTCACCAACACAAAGCAAGAAATCCAAGTGTGCGATAAGCATTTACTTTATATACATACATAGTACTTTCAAACATTTTCTTTTGTATATGAATGAAGTCAGCAGTCGATTGCATTTTTAAAATAGTAAAAAAAAAAACAATTCAGAGCACAGTAGACGAGTATCAATGCTAATCGTACAAGTTACGATCGTAGATAACTAATAAATAGTTTAATGGAAGCGTATAAATATGCGCTTGTTAATTACAAGTTCAGTTCTCCAAACTCCATATAGTTCTCCAAAGAAGTCAAAATATTTGCGCGAGACGGATCGACGAGGAAACTATTCGAATTCCTGTGTACAGTAGGCCTAGTACATATAAATACATACATAAATACACATACATAGTAATATCGGTCGGTATGTTTGATATGATGTTCAGTTCGGGTTTCGGTAGAGTGTCTGTGCTCTGTTGGGTAGCTAGAACCAGAACTAGAACTGCTGTATCGGGGTCAGCGAGAGTCAAACGCTGGCATTAGCTCATGTAATACGCTCGCTCCTGTATTGTCTATCGGTTTTATTTACGCGCGCCAATTGCTCAATCGGACGTTGTCGGACGATCGAGATCGGAAGCAAACATTCTCGTAGTACGTACACGGACGTATCTATCTAACTATCCACGGAATACGGATATATATTTACTCGGTAGATTCATCGATATCGTATTAAGTGATTCTTGAATTGCGCTAACAAGACATATATGACAGCTATCAAAAAGAGTTCACATCGTATGCATAAAACATATTATGTACTTTCCAGGATAGGTTTCTAAGTGGGACTAGAACACGACGTCACCTCATCTGATCTCCCCGAGTCAAAACCGCGTGCGACCGAATACAAAATTATAAACGCTCTAAACATGATGGGCCAGTCGTAGTCAGTTGTCGTCGACGTCGCTCGTAGTAGTAGTAGGGGCATTCCCTGCAATTTCCATTGATCGAACAGTCGTCACAATCGCCGACTCCGGCTCGCTCTCGTATGAGTTGCTACGTACTATACTCTAAATAAAAGTTATAATTACAGCCTCCGTTCAGTAATGAGGTGCCCATCTCGCGGTGGTGGTGGTGGCGCAGCGGGGTAAGCTTGAGCAGTAACTCAGTCCTCCCGCCGACTGAAGCGACGGAAGCGCAGGAAGCATTCACATCCGGTTGCTCACATAAGTTTTGCAATAGGGTAAACATATTGGCATATTTGAAAGTAATATGGCGTTGTGTTTGTGTTTCTTGAAATTTTTTCCGAACAAATCGTTATCAATTGTGCTCACAAATTTAAAGAATAAATTACTATCTCTACGTTTCTCCATTACTTTAATTTCAGGCGTCGGTTCAGGCAGTGGGCAATATATATATATATATATATATATATATATATATATATATATATATATATATATACTATCCGTGAACGCAACAGATAGAGGCCTGGGGCATGTATATTTACTTGAACAAAGCGAAAACCGAGCGCTCTGTTTACGAATAAGCAAAGTGGTGCATACACTGAAAAACAAATAAGCGACATTTTGAAGCGGTTTTCACGTTTACATGAACACAACAGTAAAAACACTTCATCTAGATGTATATCTGTTCACATCACTCACATAGCATCCTGTATGTGTGTGTACACATACAGGATGTTTTCTACGTACGTATGTAGTACTAGCTAGTACAATATTGTACGTAGCTCATCAGTGAACGACATTAGCGCTAATTGTTTAGAATAACCTAACAACCTAATAGGTGAGGCGGGTAGCTCGTACCTCGTCGTAGCCGACGGGTACCAATATCGCCGTGAATTATCAACTTGGTTTATTGTATGAACGCTACATTTGCATAGCTTGTACATATACGTGATATTTTTGCAGCAAAGCAATATAACTTTCGCACGATTTGTCATAGCAAACGAGTAAGAACAACGGTGGCTTCACTCACCGTAGTAGGACGGGCTTCAAGGAAGTGGTCGTATATGGCAAGGCCGGCGAGGGCGAGCAGGAGGCCGGTATGAAATCCTGTGATGAACAGCCCCACGTACTGGATCAGCATCGTGATCAGCCCAAACAGGAGGCCCGCGCACAGCGCCACGCCTGTTCAATGAGAGACCACCTTTATCTATCTATATGCATGCATGCATGTGAATATTCAATTGGTAGGAAATATTTGTAAGCATAAATTCTATTTAGTAAGCGATATAGCGGACCCGCGTTAATCCCACAAACGTTTTGCTGGACGTCGGATTGTAGAGTATTTTTGAATTAGGCTGTAATCCGTCAAATCAGATAGTATTTGAACTATGCTACGTAAAAATTATGCTACGTAATTATGTAATATATAATAAATAAATAGAAAATTAAACATCACATTAAAGATAATAACAGTATCTATAGTATTTTATTAGTAAAGTAGTACTAAATTGAAACAATGGAGCGAGCACCGTCGTGGTGCGTACACGTGTTACAACTTGCCTAATCATGCACTGTATTGATAGAGATTTGGCGAAATATTTATTTATAAAGAACAGTAGGTAAAAGGCGTTTCGGACTACCGCGGGTCCGCTGTGTTAACAGTTTTAATGGTTTTAAGTATACTTTGTATACTACAGTTCTCGAGAGCCTTTATATCTATAACGTTTATAAATCGTTGTAATGTTTCACCGAACAAGCAGCGGCTATCATTGGCTAACTGTGCAAATGTATTCAAATATTGTATATCACCTAACACAAAGAAAAGAGCCGCGTCCGTCGTCCGTCTCGCACACAGTACAAGCTACACTTGGTGAATTCGCAACAACTCGTTTTTTACTCATGAGTTTCTTATCTAACAAAATAGGAAAAAAGAACAGATAACAAAGAGAAGTACAAGATTTAAAAAGGTTGGATAATCCTTACCGACGTTCCCATAAGGTGGCATCAGGTATTCCTGGAGACAGATAAGATAGACCACAGCGGAACCGAATGTGAAGCCAGTGAGGAACATGCTCGCTTTGAAACATCGGTATCCTTAAACAATATTTTACTATTACAGTTCCACAGGTAGTATGTACTCGTCATCATCTAAGTCATGAAGTCATGCTCATGAGTCGAACGAAAATAATAATATTACAATACGGTTAAACTATTGGAATACATCTTACGCAAAAACCATATATTACGTATTCGGTTCGAAGACGTTTGCGTTTTGAATTGCGTTTTGATTTTACCGTAATTATAGGAAAAAGCAAGACAATTTTGGAATAATTTCTCATTACAACGAAACCGATTGTTGATCGCATACCAAGACTACTCGTCAGTAACTTACCAAAGAGTGTGTAGACGATACCGAACACGATGTACATAGCACATATAATGCTAATGATGGGGTCGTAGTTGTAGTCGATGAGCGAGCAGAAGAAGCCCTCGATGCGAGGTCCGTGCGCCTTGACGTTCATGTTGGGCGGCCGCGTCACCGGCGGCACCAGCTGGCCCACTGAGGACATCGTACTGCACGCCCTACACTGCCTGCTCTACAATGCTTCCTGTTGATCAATGCCGGACGAAACTGTACACTAAATATGTAGTACTTCGTGAATAAATTATTAAAATTAATTATGCGTTGACCATACACTACCCAATAGCTACGAGCCAATGAATACTGGAAAATTATTGCGGTCAAATGAATGCTGAAACTCCGAAACCATTAATTACGTTCAGTTTATATATATTGCTAAAAACATTTTAATTATATTTTACTTGCAATAAGTAACTTCACGTAGAGTCTAACATTGTCCGTATACAAGTATGTACGTATGTATTGCGAGCGCGTGTTTGTGCCTATGAATTATTTTAAAATCGCAAGTCACACCGATTTAATCTGATTAATAAATTTATATCTGTTGTTATATTAAATAAATTAAAAGAATAATAACATATTCTTAACTAATAAGTGTATATTTATATATATTTATATATATATATATATATATATATATATATATATATATATATATATATATATATTATATATATACTATATATATATATATTATATATATATATATATATATATATATATATATATATATATAATATATATATATATATATATATATATATATATAATTTAAATTGATATAACCTTAATTAATTAAATTAATGAAATTTTATTTATGAACCAATTGAATTAAAACAGACTCTAATTATTAAATGAAGCTTGTCATAAAACAATGGTGAAAACTAATAAATAGATAAATTTAATAAAAAAACATTTCTTTTGGGTTCTGTTAAATGCCTAATTTCTTTCTACATACAGACAGATTTTTCAAAAAATATGTATACTCATTAATATGCAAGCAATATAACAAGCATTTGTTTTTCCTTATTTCTGACAAAAGTGTATTAATTTTGAAACTTAGAAAACTTTTCACTATGTATATTGTAATGGACAATACAATCTTAGCCTTGAATAATATAATAAAATTGTAATTACGGACGGACAACTGAAGTGCTGTGTTGTGTTCAGGCCAAGATTCCTCTCCATTATATTTATTGTGTTGTCTGTTCGCAACAACTTTACAAAGAGGAAATTCTCAATTAGTCTTTTGTTGGTAATGCCATGCCAGTGGACAGATCCGACTACAAAGAGCTGCCTGCATTCATACAATGTAGCTCTTATAATGAAATGAGCAATTTTATAGATAATTTCTTATTTTGTAAATGTTTTTTGTATATATATTTAAATTCTCAACCAGCACAAAATATTCATATACATTTTTGGGTCTACACTGTTCTTTTTGTAAGAAGATTTTCTCTTTTGGGATATTAATGTTTGATATAGAATATACAGATAAACAGTTATTGAAATTTATGATTACTAAAAATTTCTCGCCTTTTGGCTTTTATGTCAAATGTGTTGAACTTCAAAAATGTGATGCTCAATAATAATAATAATTTACTTATTACAAAATACAATCACACAAAATATATAAACACAATAATATTACATGTTCCAGAATAATTTTTAATATTTTGTGAGAAAACAAAAATGCCAAAGGAAATTAATAATTTTATTATAAATGTAAATCAGATTATTATTTAATATAATTTATAATAATGACCTATATACTTTCAATGAATATATACATTTTTGTCAAATTAAGTCATAAAACATAAAACTTTTTCAGAAACGCCAGTTACGGATAACAACTTAGTAGCACAATTTAGAGACAATTCAGATTTGGAACTAGACTTTAACACTTTAACAAATACTTACATTAAAATAACAAATTGCTTTCACTAAATTTTTAGTCACGAGACCGAGAACTCAGACTCTCAACAAAATAAAACAATCAACGCGGTCAGACGAAGTTCGGTCAATATTTTGACGGAGAAGTAAATACATAGCATATTATAAGTAACTTACCATTTATTGCGAGCAGAATTCACATTGTAAACTAATATAACTAAAGTACTATGACCTACTCACTAAAGATATCACCGTAATAGATAAAAAAATTTAAGAGGAATGCATCGTTGCACGGTTGAAATCGAACTGAAAAGCTCCAATAACTAACGCTACCTTATACCTATACCTAGCTACAACTACAAAGAAAATTAACAACAAAGGTTTTCCTACAGTTTCCCCTCGCCATATATATATATATATATATATATATATACATATATTTTTAGTGATGTGCCTCGTTTTTACGAATCGGTAACAAACTTCAAGTTACGGTTCCATAAAATACAACAGTACGATAAAATCTTAAATATTTTCAGTTATATTAATATAAAAATTATAACCATATTTATAGAATATTATTTTTATTTCACGATTACAAAAAGTATTCAATATGACCAACTGAATGATTAACTAGTCACAGGTTTGGCGCGCACGTCCCTAGTAGTAAGCTGCCACCTTCACGTAGTTCGGCTTACATTTTATTTTACAGAACAAAACTAAACTTTTATTTTGTTCGTGTTTTATCGAAAACAGGCGGGGTTTTCCTTTGAAACGCGTCCACACTGAAACAATGATTTGTACCGTCATCCTCAATATATAAATAACTCGTACCTGAATTCAGTAAACACTACGTATCGTCTCGGTGCATCATCAATAACCACAATGAAAGTCACAGTTACTACCCTCAACGATGAAATATTCGTCCTCGACGTTTCAGAAGACTTGGAATTGGAGAATTTTAAAGCTTTCTGTGAAATAGAATCCGGTTTCCCCGCCGCGGATATCACACTCACTTTCAATGGAAAGCCAATGATGAACGATAAGAAATCCCTCAAAGAGCTTGGAGTGCATGACGGGGATGTGATTGTGATGCTCCGCATGGTCCAGCGCGCCTCCACGATGAACGCAAACGACGCCAGACAAAGTAGCTCTGCCATTAAACTTCTCTAACATTACTTTGTTTATTTAAAAGTGCATTGTCATTCCTTTTTGTTGTCAATGATGACAACGATTACTAATTATTTTATTGTCATATGCTTCGAAAAGGATACTAGATATCGATTAAATATAAAAAAAAAAACAAAATTGTCAAGTGTTGTTGCCAAAAATTGAAATTGTAAATATAAAGCAAAAAAACAAGTATAACTTTATTTTCTTTTAAAGCTTTGCCAAGTGGATGGGCAAATCTTGACTTCAGCAGTATACAAGTACCACAAGGAGCTGGTCCATCAATGGCAAGCAGGAACACACCAGTAGAGGAGGACCCTCGCATCATCAGAGAAATGTTCCTGGCTAACCCTGACCAGTTAGCTTTACTCAAGCAGAATAATCCAAGGTTGGCAGATGCTCTGTTAAGCGGCAATTTGGGTTAGTAATATTGAAAGTGTGAATTATTCATGTGTGACCGTATACAAGTCAGATGTATATTACTTACTTATTGTTAGCATTATAATTTGAAATTAATGTTTTGTTTAGATACCTTCGCCAGCGTGCTTAGGGAACAAATTTCTGCCAGAACAGAAAGACAACAACAGAGAATAAGGTGCGTAATTTAATATACTATGAACATATTGTGTAATAATAGCTTTAGATACAGCAAAATGTAATTGTTTCTGTGTATGTGTATGTTGATTGTATACAAATCCTTAGATTTTTACTTGTATATTTTATGTTAATGAATAAACCAACCGAAGTGTGGATTTTGTACACTGCTTAAAATATTAAATGATTAACTGTCTTTTAAATATTACTTTGCACGAACAACATCACTAAAATTAGTTTGAACAGTTCGTAAATGTAAATTGTATTGTGTCACCTAAGTTTATAGTAGTTACTTTTAGTGTGACAACAGATTTATGAACTGGAACATAGGTTCATATATATTTAATTTAAAACAGGATGATGAACTCTGACCCATTCGACACTGAAGCCCAGCGTATGATAGCTGAGGAGATCCGGCAGAAGAACATTGAAGCAAATATGGAAGCAGCTATGGAATTCAATCCTGAGACCTTTGGCACAGTGGTTATGCTTTACATAAACTGCCATGTCAATGGGTAAACTATACTTAATATTTAAAATACTTTAAATATTTTTAATAACTATTCATATCACTAGAGCTCCACAACTAAATATCAAGAGTTTGTGCTACTTTTTAATACCAAATCTAGAAAAATGTACATGACTTTGAAGATATTTAACTTATGACATTAAATTATCTATTTTTCATCATGCAATTAGACAAAGTGTTGTATTAATTTGCTTATAACTATTTACCTTATATATTAGGTTGGTATATATTAGGCTTTTATTTGCTACATAACTGAAACTAAAATTTCAGCTATTTTTTGTAAAAAAACAACTTTAGTAAAAGTTTATATTATATTGTACAGTCATTGCCCTCATGTGTGTTTCAATTTAGTTTTGGCAGTGAATCATTGAGGTTATTTTTAAATGTTGAGAACAAAGTCATTTTTTATGTTTCAATTATTTGATTACTTTTACTTATCATATCTTTGGCTGAGATTTATATTTATTATAATGAGGTTCATAAGTGCTTTTAATATTTTTTATTTGTAAATATTATGTAAGTTATTAAGCTAAACTTAATAACTTACATAATATTTATTTACATACAAATGTGAATAAATTAATAATAATAGATAAACATATATTTTAACACACAATATCTTACTAGATTTCCAGTAAAAGCATTCATAGACTCGGGAGCTCAAACAACAATAATGTCAGCCGCCTGCGCGGAGAGGTGTAACATTATGCGACTGGTCGATACGAGGTGAATGTTATTAAGTAACAAATATGTAAATATACTGCTTTGAGTAAAACTTCTGAAGATATCAGAGAAGAGTATGCAGCGGGTACTCAAGATTGAGCCACTGTGTTTACTCTTTACTCAAAACCTGTTAGAGTAATATTTAACTCATATATACTTGACCTAGTTTGTATTTGCATTGCAGAATTAAATGACGTACTTTGTAGAAATGGTACAATTTGTATTAATGGAAGTGCTTGTTACGTTTTTGCTTCATTATATATGCAGATTGCCAGTATTGGAAAGCATACTTGATTCCTATTTCTTCTATAGGCGTGTGTAATAATTACAGTGAGAACAACATCTATTTTTCATCAATATTCGACATTGTATTACTTACATGGGATTTTGTTAATGAGAAACTAAATTTATTATTTGTAATTACTTTATATGAAAGTTTTGTCTGCTGGAGACAATGAGTTTAAAAAATATGTTCTATAATCCAGATGGGCGGGCATAGCCAAGGGTGTGGGCGTGCAGCGCATCATCGGGCGCATCCACATGGTGCAGATGCGCATCGAGAAGGACTTTCTCACCACATCTTTCTCTGTGCTGGAGGAACAGCCCATGGACATGCTGCTCGGGCTGGACATGCTGAAGAGACATCAGGTTGGTCAAAGATTACATTGGCCTATGGACATTAGATTTGAAAGGAATTTATGTTGCTAAATGACATTTAATGGCACAGTGCGACATCGACCTGAAGAAGAACGTCCTCCGCATCGGCACCACCGGCACGGAGACACCCTTCCTGTCGGAGTCGGACCTGCCGGAGTGCGCGCGCCTGTCCGGCGTGTCCGAGGACGAGCTCGTGGCGCACTCCCTCAGGGACCACGAAGAGAACCAGCTTAAGGAGGCCATGGACAGGTCCAGGCAAGGTGGGAGGAAGTGAACTAACTTACGCACACACACACACACACACACACATACACATACACATACACATGCGCGCACACACTAACAATAGACACTAAGAAGTTGAGAATGGAGCAATTGAAGGGCATCATTGCGACGTCGCCTTCTGTACTGTACTGTACTGTACTGTACTGTACTGTACTGTACTGTACTGTACTGTACAAGTGAATGCAAAAATAACTCTCCTTAAAATGATAATAAAAATCGTAACAACTTTGCTTTGTTTGTTTATTTACGTAGTTTGTTGGTTTTTACATTTTAGACTTTCTTGGTTTTATTTGACTAAACATAAAATCAAATAAATAAGATTTATTTAAAAATGTAAGTTTCGCTGGCAATGACACACTTGACTCGTTCGTTGACAATTAATTGAATATATTATGTTTCCAAATGTAAAAAAATTACAAGTAGGCTTTTTTTGTGTTATTTGAATAAGATATTCTGCAACCTGCATAGGATAGATAGTATATGTACGTGAAGAAGAGACACTGTCCTAGGGTCTGGTCAGAAATTATCAATGTACGGTACCTGTTGAGCGGTGACTGAAACTATCAGTATCGTACTATTACTTTAGATAATAAACACGATATTACATTAATTATATGTTTTCTATATATGTTTGCATTAGTTATTTGGCCATGACGCGTCCGGACAACCGGTCCCTGAATGTTCTTGAATTATGAATCGGGTAACTTCGGGTAACTAACGCGACTTCATTTTATATACGGGTATATGTGTGTTTGTATATTATTATATATATATTTGTATATGTAAAATATTTATACATATAACTGTCTGTGTGTATGTTTTTGTTGTGCTCTCTGAGCCTGATATCAGTAGGCGGGGAAAGTGTCCACTGTTAGTTAGTATGGTCTTGGTACAATGAACTCATGTTATTTATATGTACCTATAACAGTTCCATGAGAGCTGCTTTTTACTGAGACATGGCGCGGTGGATACGCAGCAGTGATGTGTTGTAAATTGTTTTATATATGTATTATAGTGTTGATACTATGTTAACTGTGATACGTGGTCTAAAGTGTAAGTGTGGCTCCTGGAAATATCTGGTTAGAAATAGTAATAAGGCATTGTAATTATAGTCTATATAGTATAGCTATAAACGTCCTCTGTAGATGTCCGGCAACAATCGCAAATGCCAAAATATTTTTTTAACTGGCAGAAGCCAGGGTCGTCTTGAAGTGGACATGTCGGGAACATGTCGGGGACCTGAAACTGGTTTCTGCTAAAACTAATTATGTCCACTTTAAACCTTTTCTCGTATTGTTGATGAGCAGCAGGTCGTCTATCGAAATATTACACAAACAGACTAACTAACAGTCATGGGAACAGGTGTGTGTTATTAAATACCACGCTATCCTTACAATGACGCTGTCTGTCTGTCTGTCTGTACACTGCCTTCCCTTGAGTTAAGTCCTTATACTTTTATATAATATGCATGTTGGTGTTTAGTTCCTTGCCTTTTTTATCTTATTTGTATTGTCTTCGGTTATGCTTAAATATTATTTTGAATGTTTGCGTGAAGGGATATCATTCCAACGCCGCTACTGTGGATTATTAAAATATATATATAAATATTATAGGCGACTAGCCAACCAAGCTTATCATTTGTAATTTGTTAATAATTAAATAATCTCATGAGACATGAATGATGACGAGGGCGATAGAAACGAATGAGATAATGATCCCGGAGTAACTCTCCGCGAGATTATATCCAAAGAAAAAAAACACTGTTGACGTCGTCAATATTTTTTCTTTTCAAGTAATATTAGAAACTGATTGTTAAAGCAAGTTGTTCTGTATTAAATTTCAAAATGTGTACGACATTTAATAATTTAATGTACTTATAATACTGTATTGCGTTTGTAAATATTTATAAGCGAATTAGCAAAAGTGTTGTATTCAAGTAAGTAGCCGGATAGTCGGCGCTACACCCCTCTGTCCGGACTGGTCGGTACACCTCTGATATATGATGGTTTATTTAGGCTTTGGTAATTCTGTATTCTGTACTTAATACAGTCGTACTGTTATCATTTTACTAATAAAGTAATTACATGAGTTGTGTGCAGTGAAATGTATAGATACCCTCATTGTAGCGACGTACATACTCGTATTATATTAATATAATCATCAGTGGTATAGAGGTACTGGTATTGGTACTGGTACTGGTACTGGTGCTGGTACTCTAAAGTTGTTAGGAATTTCATTGTAGTTTAATTAAACATTACGAATGTACGTTCATCTGTTTGTTGATTCTAAGATGGACCACCCACCTAGACTTGACTAGATCCACCTAGAACCCGCTCTATATTAGTCACGTAAAGTAGTGTGTATATATATATATATATATATATATATATATATATATATATATATATATATATATATATATATATATATATATATATATATATATATATATATATATTCTGTGTACTTACAATTAGCTCTTGGTGTGTTGGGTACAGACTCGGGCGAGGATGGGTCGTCGGCGCCCGCCATGCCAGCTGCGACCGCCGCGCCCGCCGCGCCACATGCCAGCAGGATCGGTAATATCTTCAGTTTGTATTAGATATATGTTCTCCTCGACATTTTGAAAGGTTTCATTTAAAATTGAATAATTTATATTTAAATATTTTTCTGCATTCTATATTTCATCTATTACATTACATTTCCCCTCATTTGAGTGTCTGTTTGTATCACTTCATAGTTTATAGCTAAGAGAGTCTATATATGACTATAACAGTATGTAGTTTAGTCACATGTATGTACTCACATGTATCACATACAATTGTATTATTTAAGTGAAGCCTAAGTTATTGGCTTCATGATATATACGATTCTGTACCTAATTATTATAATAATTGTTAGACTCATTTTGTAGAATAACTGCTTGGAAAGCGGAATCAAGTAGATCATTTATTAAATACCCTTACTGATATTCCTATTTAATAAAATAATATAAAGAAAGTAAATTTATTTTGTTAAACTAATTACATTTTTATTATATGATTATTATATATTTATAATAATATACCGAATGCTATATGTAATAAAGGTAGTTAGTTTATTGTTTGTATACTGTTTTACTCACGCACATGGTATTCATTTTAACAGACATTTAAACATTGGCCAAAAAGAATGAGCTACTGCTCCTTTACAATACCAGTTCCTTAAATCAATAACAATCATATATAGTTTTCTCTTAAATTTCAAGGGCTTTGTGATTAAAATTATTTTATTATAAAATCTATGAAGTATGTATAAAATTTTTTTTTTATGATCACATTTCATATAAATGTAGCGAGAATTTCCACGGTACATTCTTAATGTGTTTGTGTCCTTGTATACGAGGATGTCAGACTCGGCTGTCATAAGGAGCATTATTTTAAAAATATGTGTTGCTTACAGCGCCCACCCTGACCAACCCCAGCCTCACCATCCTGGCCACGGACAGGTTCTCCGAGACTGAGGTGGAGGAGATCGTGGCGCTCGGGTTCACAAGGGAACAGGTGACTACATCATCTTATATTTGTTATAAATACATTAAAAAATTATAGAGTATGCTCACGTAGCGCGGGCACTCGGCGACTCTCATGTGTCCGATGGTGGTCGATTCAATCTTATTCATGTAATATTTGTTATCTTATTTAATTTGTTTTTTTATATACTAATATTATAAAGTAGTTAACTTCGTTTGGTTGAATCTCGGACACTACTGGTCTACTGGTCTACTGGTCTATAGGCTATAGGCTATAAGCTATATTACATCACGTTAATAGCTTCAATGTATATCCCCCATAAGCACGCTATTTAATAATGAAAATCAAAAATATTAATAAATGTTTGTTTCCAATCCGGCAGGCGGTAGTAGAGCTGCGGCGGTTCAACGGCGACAAGACTCAGGCGACGGTGGCGCTCTTCGCCAAGTCTCTTAAGTTCTAGTTACAACCTCTACCACAGATAAATACAGACAGCCACAGACAGCCACAGGCCTTATTTATTTATATTAATTCTATACATTTTATACATATGTTTACTTTATTTGTGAGTGTTATACCGCGACTCTATTGTTTTGGTTGCGCAAAGTGACCTGAGGACAGACCACGGCTAGAATAGACAATTGACTTTTTAGCTAATTTTTTTACTACATTTTTGTTTAAGCAACGTTTTATTATATGTTTGTTTAAGTTTAGTAGCGTCCCGTCGGTCCGTCGCTTTGCGTAACATTTTGATTACTAAGCTTAGCTAAATTTAAATTGTCGGAGTGAATGAATACAAAGAAGTACACTACTATACAATACTATTCTATAAGTTACTACGTGAGGTAGAGGGAGGGGGGTGTAGGTAGGGGGTAAATAAATAAATAAATAAATAAGCAATCACTATTGTAAGGGGTAATGTAGGATGACGTCACTACTGGGAAGTCGCGTCTAGTAAGGTAAGCAATATGCATATCTATGTTGCAAGTTATATCTGACTTTTATAATTGTACATATATGTATACATATGCCGTGTATGTCACAACTTCCAAGCGAACGTGCGACTGGTTGCGAGCAGGCCGTCAGTGGAACTAACTAATATTTCAACTAAGTCAACTATACACAATTATTATTTTGACATTGAATAATTTGCAAGAGTGGGTTCAATGGTGGCTCCTGCCTGGACGTGGTGGTGGAGCTGTAGGTACCTGCTGTAGGTACCATGTCAAGCCCAATAAGTATCATCAAGTTTCACGTTCCTTACATATTATATTCTCTTCCTTATGATATATAGTAGTTAATGAATAAATTGCAATAATTTTTACTATATACAAGAACAAGAATTGCGAAAATAAAAAAGATTTTTAGTATAATTTAACATGAAAACGTTTTAGTTTTATCATCTACTGCCGTCGACAATAAAAAGCAGATAGAATCCCTCTAACCAGACAATATTTAAGAACAAGCGCTGTTAGTACCGTACGTGCAGTGCACCGCCTCGCCCTCGAGTGCGGGTGCAGCACTGCCCGAGTACCCGAGTACCCGAGTGACGGCGGTCCAACACGTATTTTGTACTTGTTTTGTATGCAAAGACATATTGTTATTATAATAATTATTATACAACATTATATAACGCATTTCTGATGTACTTCATTGAACACCGAATAAATATTATATGAAGATGTTCGTTTCATTTATACTCTCATCTCCTATGCAGTGAGTCTGTCCTCTAACTGGTCTCTCCGCTTCGTTGCAGCTCCCCGCTGGACTATTGTAGTATATTGTAATCATAGGCCATAGCGCAGTATGAGGAATGCAATTAGATATCATTTGTATATAACACAAGATATCGGCCAGCCTGGACGATTAAAAAGCAAGAACTTTATACGTGTTTCACATGGTCACAACCCATAACCTTACATGTACTTTATATTGAATACTTTAACTAAAAATACGTTTCGTTCATAAAACTAACTATATTCTACATTTTATATTACTAAATAAGTTTATTTACAAATCCCTGATAAGATGAGTCCTGGCAGACGGCGACAGACAACACCATACATTAAAAACTGTTGAGCTTAACTGTTAACTTAGTCCTCCACGTCCGTCAGACAGCGATTACCGGAAGTGGGTTAAATAGTAATAAAACACATATTTGATAATGCATTTATACGTCCATGTCATGCGACGTTGTCGGCTACAATCTGTCCGTCGGTAACAACTTATAATATAGGAGCTAGGAAGGGCGCTGTTGCTATAAGCTATAAAACGCTACAGGTCGTGATCGCATCAACTAAACTTTTCATTATTGAAAATTTATTTAAACATTTCAACTTTCACTCAATACTTTACTGTAGGAACAGTCAAGTCAGTAGTCGTGACGCGCGAGAAATACTCATATATATTCCTCATTGGTTTCTACCCGCGACTTTGTCTGCGTAGATCTACCACTTCGGGTAAATATGTTTGTAATGAGTAGGCTCTGTAGTTTCATACTGGACCGGTTATAATGAAGCTGGTATAGCGATATATTTAATCATCGTGAATAATACAAGTAGACTTTATCCCGATCCCAACTTATGCGGGTCAACTTACTGCGGAAACCGCGGTGCAACCTATACGATAGGTTCATTTTCTTGTACACGGAGATACGTGCACTAGCTGAATATATATAAGATATCTACTATAAAACTATCTCCACCATAATTATTCATAAATCAATACATATAATAAAACAGTAAAACAAGTGTGTCTGTACATATTTTTTTTTTCAATAAAAGACAGGTGTAAAGGAAACAATAATAGAGAAAAAATAATATTTGTATAATATGTTTGATATAATAATATCTGTTTGCGAATGGTAGTCTCCGGAACTAATGGACAGATTTGATGGAACCTTTTTTGTTGTATAGCTAATAAGCCTGGGCAACATATAGGATATTCATTTGTTTTGTAATTGGAATACCTGATGTAGAACCTTAAACAGACCAGCTAAGCCATAGGAAATATAGAATATACGTCTTAACAATGGTTGTTCAGGATGATGAGCAGTTTCTATTGACACATAAATTGAAGATCTACGACACCTGGAAATATAATTTATGTCCAAAATTTTTTTTTTAAATCTTAAGAACTAAGCTGACACTACCCACACGTGGTGAAGGCGGTAACAGTTAAAGCACAAATTCAAATCACGAAAAATTATGTACATAGTATGCCTTCTGCTAAAAAAAATATATTAATTGCACAGAAATGTACGACTTTCGGTATAGCAATAGCTTACAGTCCCGACCCGCATTAATATATATTTTCCCCGGCTTTCCAGCAGTTCCCTGAAAATAAATGAAAAAGTGAAGAAACTAAATTACTGTGATTATTGATAACTACTGAAAATAAATGAGATAGATTCCTCACGGTAATAGCTTGAAGCCTTAAAAACAATATATAGAATAGTGTTTATTCTGATGAGCAACGCAGACGCCGCTCCGCAGGAAATACTTAAACAGACGGTAGCATTACGTCGATTACTCGCTAGTAAATAACAGTGGTAACAGTGGCAAACAATTTTTAAAATATATATATATATATATATATATATATATATATTATATATATATATATATATATATATATATATATATATGATTATCTACTAAATAGAATGAATTAATTTTGCTTAATCTATATAATTCGTTCTTTGAATATAAAGGGCTATAAATCAAAATTCGTATGTTCTATAGGGTGGCCAAAACAAATATTTTACTATTTAAAAAAAAAACTCATTGTTTATATTTGATATTAGTACCTATATTGATATTTATATGTAGATACACTTTTTACATTGTCTATCGATTAAGAATATGCAAATTGTATTAGCTGTCATTCATAATAGCAAAATACATATCCCTTTTAAATTCTAAATTGCAACAATGGTGGTTTATTGCTGTCTTTTTTACTTAAAAGTGAAGTAGATTGCGTCCTCATTTTGGAAATAGAACAGATTTTAGATTTATTGATTTGTGGCCCTTTTGTATTTAATGAACGAATTATATAATAAATAGTTCCGGAAAGATAAATAAAAATTATGTCGCTTATTCGCAAGTGAAGCTAAATTAGGTTTTCATCGATAAATTACTTATCTATCTACCTAATTGACAATTATTTAAAAGTTTCAAATTATGATTTTTGTGTATAATTATTTAGGTATTATTTTCACGTTAAAAATAGAAAGTAGAGCGTACATTTTTCGGGACAATCCAAAGAATGGCGGTGTATAGAAAAAATAATTTCGTTGGAATGATTTAGTTAATTTTTTAAATGAAGTGGATATTGGTAAAAAAGAGTCTGCTTACAAATGGTATGTTCAATAACATATATTTATTACAAAAATATTGCATATAAAGTGATTATTTTAGTTAATATTAATTTATTTATAGTTTCAACTTATACAATGTGGAAACGATTTTTAATAATAGACAGACTGACTCGAAAATATAGTTATATAGATCTAAGAAAAATCTATTTCAAAAAGAACACGAGCGGTCGCTAGTCTTGCTGACGTCTAACGTGTCCGTGAATTTATTGTTTGTCTTTATCTATGTCACATTGAGATACTCATTTTTTATCATTTAATGCTTTTATCAAATAAAATGTATGTTAGCTACCTCTTATATATATATATATATATATATATATATATATATATATATATATATATATATATATATATATATATATATATATATATATATATATATATATATATATATATATATATATATATATATATGATGGTTATTTGAAGTATCGTCGTATCTACAATTACAACATGTCACTACCACAGGTCCTGAACTGCAGTACTGTTGAGCTCAACAGTTGCTCTCTTAAATATGAATATTACAATTTCTACATACAATTCAAATGACGTCGGTTTTACACGGTTTTATCATTTAAATATTCCTGAACACTGTTTAGGGCAGGGCTGTGCTCACGACAACTGTTTTACCATTTCCTTCAAATTTCGGAAGGCAATTTGAGCAATGTAGAGTAGATTGCGGAATTTTATTACAGACTCAAATACTCAGATCCATAAATGACTTATTAACTTGTTGTAGGCGATATCCAGGTGCACGCGTACTAGCTTATCTTTGTTTCTTGTTCCTATCGTATGTCTGTCTGTGTTTTTATTGTTACATTGTAGGTATATGTTGTCTGACAAACAATATTTTATAAGAAAATAGGTAAAACAAACGAGTCGTGCAGTTTCAACATCTGTTATTTGTGTAACTTATTTAATCGCGAACGCGGCAGAGCTGTGTTTATCTGCAACTGTTTCTAGCTTCGTGGGTGTATTCCTCTTGAGTTTAGAGTCTGTAATGATACCTAAGAGCATTGTTGCTTCCGTTACATTAAGTGTTTCACTTTTAGAAAATGCAAATTCGAGGCTCGAGGTTATGATAGTAGGTACCTACCGATGCAAGTAGATAGACTTTTGAATATACAATATCCAAACGGATATTGATGCGGATACGGATATCAAATTGTACTATTAATAACGTCTTCATTCAAATAATTAAATGTATCTTAATGATTAGATTAGTCATATAAAAGTACATATACTTAATGAGGTATTTTTCGCTTACTCACATAAATTCGCTTATTACAGAAAAGTAAATCGCTTAAAATTCGCAAAAAAAACCTGTTTGTTTGTTTGTTAAAAAAATAACTAAAGTCATCATTAAAGAAATTCGCATCTGGCAAGATCCTCAAAATATTCATGTTTTCGTCTTATTTTTTATTATTAATTATATTATTATTATTATTATTATTACTTATATTTCTTTACAATTAAAAATAAAAATAGTAAGTAGTACATTGAAACAACGTTATATAATAATTTGTGGACATTTTATTTATGAACGTGTTGCTCTGCTCAGCTCTGTCGCTGCGACAGGCGTGTGTCATCCCTCCAGAGCCCAGAGTCCAAAACCCAGAGCCCAGACGCGACGCACAGACTTAAATAAACTATCGTAAATAAAAAGAATTTTACAAACGTTGCTGTAAATCTGTGTAAATCTGCCTTATACAATGTAAGGTAATTTTGTTTAGTTGACTCTTAATTTATTTAATAGTTCTTAACCACTGTATATAGTTCACTTTACAATAATAGTCCAACTCACTAAAATGTATACAAATTGGTATTAAATGCTCAATGTTCTTACACATACATATATGAGCGTATTATATAGCTCTGCCCGACATTTCATACAAATCCACTATAACTATGTATTTGTATATAAAAATATTTTTTGTATTATTTACAAAAACAAACTTTAGTTGCCCTTTTTAATATTGCCAGATATAAAATTGTTACAACAATATAAAGCAAGAAATTAATTTAATTTAAATAGAATGAAAAATAGAATTAAAAAATATATTGTTATTATTAATTAGTACGGAAATAAATAAAGAAAGTTTAAAAGTTCACAATATGTAGGTATCATAACAGTACCTGTTGATGGCATACATAAGACACAATATATATATATATATATATATATATATATATATATATATATATATATATATATATATATATATATATATATATATATATATATATATATATATATATATATATATATATATATATATATATATACATATATATATATATATATATATATATATATATATATATATATATATATATATATATATATATATATATATATATATATTATACCTGGCGACACTATTGGATGTGTTAAGAGATAAGCCGTAAGACGGTGTGCTCCATGACATGTGTACCTATGTACTCGTATTGGAGGGCTGCCTCGACAACCGTCATTTTGCACGCAACTGCACTATGTGACTCCACTGCTGAGATCCAAAAGGGTGCCGTTGTAGAAGTCACATGGCATCCCCACCGTCTGCGGACTGGCTCGTCAGCTTGGATGCCATTGTCGTCAGTATATCTGTCATCCGGGAGAACCTTTGGCTTGGGCTGGTAAGTGCGCCGCGTTCTCCCCACAGAAAGTTTATATGAAACTCGGTTCTGAATAATTCTAATAGAATCGGATCCAAAGTGGGTCCAAGGGAAGACATTTCTTGCACTACGGTTCTGGCGTTTCTCTTGAACATGTCCACTTGCTGTGGGAAGTGTCTGGCAGCCTCCAGGTGAGCGGATGTTGCGTTGAAATCGAACTCCAAGCCGTTCATGAGACTGCTTGGAAACGAGTCATCTGGCTGCATCAGTCCTCCACCGTCGCCGTCTGTAATAATAATTGTTTGACTTATCTCCTTTAAATTAATAACTTTTGTTTCCAGTATAAAAAAGACATGGGTCAATTTCATGGTTGTAGATATTCCGGTGAGGAAAAGACTACTCATAAAAATTGAAAAACTTAAATTTGCGGTCGTTTCTTCTCTATATACAAATTTAAGTGTGTAATTATTTATTTCTGTTTTAAACATATAAATAATGAATTATCAATTTTGTTAAAATATCTTTATATTTATCACTTCTCGTAAAAGTTTTATTAGTCCTCGGTCCATAAAGTACTACTAATAAGAGTCGACAAACTTAAATTTGCGGTTGTACGCACTCATTTTGTATAAAATGAACTACAGTATAAGTCTGAAATATTTTTTCCTAGGATTTATGTATAATGTTTTTTCCTTCCTTCTTTGTACTATAAGCTCTAACTTATTGCCATATTGCATAATTTTAGGTCAACGGTTTTTATTATGGAGCGATTTTCATACAAAATGCAAAAAAAATAAGCACAAAGGACTTAGAAGTGTGATTTGTTTCAAGAGGTTATTGACTTCAATATTTGATATTAATTTCAGCGTGATTCCTCCACGTAATTTGTAAAAAATGGACGAATTGTGGTACGGATCCCAAAAAATAAGTAATTGATGGTGGTATAAGAAATGTACAAATATGAAACAATTCCTCAAGTAGTAACTTACCAAACAAATGGAAGCACAAGACGGGCGGAATGACGTATGGTGTAGTGGTGTTGGGAGGTAGGGGGTTGGTCCCCTCGTTCATCATCTTGAAGCAAGGGCGGAGCTTGGCTTCGAACATGAATGCATTGTCGGTGTAAAGCCTTCTCAGGATGTTCCACGCGTTCTCCAAGCACTCCACCTTGGGAGGGGGGGGGGGAATATAACCTGAGCTTTACTTTGAATATCAATCCCCCGTTATTTATTCATACGCTCATATTATTTTTTAAAACATACCTAACATACCTCACATTACCAAGTCATAGGAGATCGTAATTCAAAGCAAGCCCAACATTTTTAAAACCAGTATGGGAGGGGAGGTGGGGGGAGGGGCGAGGCAACAAATGAAATACGGCTTAATTTGAATAATTTTTTGACAGGAATTGATTGTGAATATTATATTTTGTTTCCTACGTATACTATTGACACTTACTAAATATACACTAAGACACGGGAATGAAATCTTAGGCCGGAGGCTGTGACTCTTTGAATTATTTAAATGTAGGAGCCTGTGGCGCGTTTCATTCCTATGTTCGCGTTTAATATATTATATATCGTAAGTCGTAATATATCCAGATTAAAATGTGAAATATATTTTAACAATGCGTAATGAATCTTTATTGGGTACAATATAATTGATTTAAAGTAGTCCTAGCTGTTCCTGCGGCGTCCACGCGAAGTCGGCGGTTATACTTGTAATGTTGAACGCGTTTGCGAACAACTCCTGCGCATCAGCACGCGTCGGCAAATCAAATGACTTCGCTGTAAGAGATCTTAGCAACGGTGCGACTAAGTCTGAAAAATGCAACACCGGTGTAACATTTGTTCAGGAACCTACAATATATCTAAATTGAACCTACGTCTACGTCTCTCGTCTTACTTCTAGATTACGTCTCTCGTATGTACGAGTACATACATATATATACGCACATACGTAGTTCTAGACTTAGAGGTAAGGGATATTTGATGGTTGAATGAAAATAACAATCACTTTAATGTTGTGATTTATCTCTAGAACAAGCAAACATGTGGTTACATTGAACATCGAATAAATGCTTAAAACTACTCGAATATATATGGACACTTACGAGCTACTACCTACCTACTGCCTAATATCTACTGCCTGCTACCTACTGCCTGCTACCTACTGCCTGCTACCTACACGGACACCAACGATTGTTAACAATACAGCAAATTGAGTTACTAATTATTATAACCTTATATTACTTACATACTTAGTTATAATGAATACGTGCACGTATATTTGTTTGTGTGTCTAGTACAATAGAACAACTGGAGCAAACGTTTATCATAAATATTGAATAGAGCATAATATGTGGTGTGTGTGTGTGTATGTACACACACACACACATGTAGGATTTACATTAATTCCAAATAAGTAACATGGCTAGTTTCACATTCGTGTAAGACACTGAATATCGTATAGTTCTTTGAATTGGCTATAACTGTGTATATGCACCCACACATATATCTCGAACGAAGACTGCCAGTACGCATTCATGATCAATCTCCATCCACCTCAATTACCGAACATGGAATTGTTTCGCGTAATTGATAACATGCCTAATGTTATTTAAATTGATCATGATCTGCAATTCGACAATACTTCGCGAACGCAGCAGCTATTCAAATATCGTAGGAATCTCTTGCGTAGGCCCTGACTCCGCGGTAACGCAGCTCTGTGAATGGATCTTCTTCGAAATCTGAAAAATTATATGAGATTAGTAGCCATCCTAGAATACAGTGTATTAATGACTACTGGTCTAACTAATCGCTAATTATAAATAAAAATAAAAAAGTGTAGGGAATATAGCTTTTTATGTAAATAAAAAAAGCTGGGAGCCCTATCGTAATTCCCTTAGTCGCCTCTTACGACACCCGTGGGAGTACGGGGTGGTCCTATTCTACTTTGCCGGGACCACGCGGCGCTCGCTCGCTCTATATGTATGTAGATTTACAATAACGTATCTTTCCTGCGAGGAAGACAAGCTCATTGTTATGAGGATGAAGTAGAACTAATGTCGTGTGGTGCCAACTCACAGTTCTTGCTAACTTCGCTATAGTTTACTGAGACACATATTTGTATTTAATATCCAAGTTACACTCACTGTACTGTACTTAATTTTATTTGTTTTACATATATTTTTTGTGTTTTACTACTGAGTACCTGTTTGTTAAATTGGAAGTATAATAAAATATTTGGCTCTAATGCAATGTCAATAAGGAAAATAGTAGGTACTTACCTTACCATTTTATATCCTCAGTAATTTAGATGATCTTATGAACTGGAGTTGTACTCTGAGAACTTTACTAAATTATTATTAGTCCTCAATTAATACTGAATACTAAATTGTAGCATTTTTTTGCTAACAAGAAGTATGGCGACGCGCGTTGAAGAAAATTCCACACTATAATAGTTAAATAATATCCATGTTGATAAACACCATATAAGTGCTTTATTATAAAATATCATCATAGATATTGTACCTTTAAGACCTCAACCCTCTCGAGTACCATAGAATACGCGTGTTCGTATCGAGAACCTACTACCTACCTACCTGCGGCATACAGAGTCCGAACATTATAGCTGAGAAGCCATAGAGGTTTCCCAGCGCTGTTTTCGTCTCTATCGCCAGGAGGATCCAATCGTTAATAGTGTCGGCTCTTTGTCTGTCCGTTTGGCAGGTCAGGATTGAGACCGCGACGAGCAGCCGGAACGCTTCGACTCTAAAATTGTACAGGATGGATTAATTTAAGAAAAGTGTAAGTATATATAAATATAAGGTATGAACATTCTATTAATTTCACCTTTCAATGATGTCCAAACGCAGTGATCGTCCTTGCGGCAGGAAGCACAGCTCTAACCCTGACGCCGTCTTATCAAGTCTTTCGATCTGAACTGAATCCTCTAACAAAAAGTGGAGATCGATCTTCGTTAAATGATTTGCTAAAATTCTAGGACCGGATGTGCGCAGTAACAGCTTGATAGTATGTAATGTTTCAGACTCAAGTGGTTTTGTCAATGTAGGCGGAATAATTTGAGACTGGAAATTTTCAAGATTGATTCTGGACTCCACAGTATATTCCAAATTTTCTAATTGTAACAGTTTCGCTTCAGTTAATTCATAATCAAATTGTTGTTTGTTGGTAGGCGTGTTCACTGAGTAATCAGGATCGTTTCTGGACTTATTCGGATCGCTATGAGCTGAACTTTGCGTTGAGTCACCGGAACCGTTACCAGAATCTGAACCTGATACGTGGTAAAGTCTATGTAGCTCTAATCTTCTATCATCAGCCTTCGGTCCTTCATATCTCGCTGGCTTTGCTGGCGGGCTGGTTGGCAAGTTTACATCCCATGTATTGGAGCCTGAATTCGAGTCACTTGAGTAGATTTTTGTATGCTTATTTGTTTGGCTTTGTATTACGCCATCGGCACTAGCACTTTTCCCATGGGTTACATGTTGAGTCATATCTATAGGAGTTAAGGAATGTGATCGCTGTTTTTTGAAAGGTGCTCGTAATTGTGCACCAGGTTTGGCAGCAAAATGACTGTATAGACTGTATGCATTACCATAATTGCCCTCACCATTTGGAGAAATCATGGCATTAGAATCATCGGATATGAAATTAGTTAAAGGCACTACACGGTTTGCAGGATATTGAATTCGAGCACCAGACGCTGCTGATATTGGCTTTCCTGATCCAACGTAGGATGTAATAAGGTCTGCTACTGTATCATATGCTTCGTCTTCAAATTGGTATTGATATCTCTCAAAAACTGTGTCAGGATGAACTATAATCTGTAACATTTTTTTTTAATTAATAAACAGGTTTATTTATTAAAATACTTTCAATCACACAAAAATCATACAAATCTACAAACCCTTTGAATGACAAAATGTAGATGTTGGCCATTCGAACGGCAGCTCAGCACGTAGTTGTCCGGCTGTGACGATGATTCTCTAACAAGAAACTCTCTGTCTTGCTGCAACAGCGCTTCTGCAGCGGTTCGGCTGAGAGCCCCGTGATACCACCCATGCGATATTATCTGGTCCGATGGCAAGGACAACTCCCACTCTAGCAGTCCTGATGTTGTCATGGCACTTGTATCCTAACATAAACGACAATTAAAATTGAAAGAATGACATTCAAATCGAATTATTAAAATTTATTGGAAATTAATAGAAAAATCTCAAACCCGTGAGTTTCTAATTGTAAATTTATTTAAAAATGTACCGTCTTGCTAGGTCATCGGTATGATCTTTTTAGAGGTAAGCCAAGATTGAAGAAATCTATACTAATATTATTAATGGAAAAGTTTGTTTGTGTGTTCGTCCTTCTTTCACTTTTTCACTTTCACGTAGCAACGGTGCAATGTTGTAGTAAGATTTTTTGTGTGGCATGGTATACTTATTACCACGTTCAATCATGGTTGGTATGGTATCGTACGGTACGGTACGGTACGGTACGGTACGGTGCGGTATGGTATGGTATGGTATGGTACGGTATGGTATGGTATGGTACGGTATGGTATGGTATGGTACGGTATGGTATGGTATAGTATGGTGGGTGCATTGAGGCTTCTGCAGCATACAAGCAATTCATAGTTGATGTGGTCGGGACCAGGGGCTTTATTTTTCTTCTATGTGTTGAATGCCTTATGTATTTCATCTTCTTGTCTGCGTACTTATTCATACTTGTATAGTTCCATAGGTTATGTATAAATTCGAAGATAATAATTGAATATCTAGTCCTCTGGCTGTTGTCATGCACTGTCCGTCATTCATATTAACTATCCAGTTGACTGGAATCGATTCAAGAGTACTGCAAAGGCCTATCCAGGCGCTACTTCGAGCGCGCAGCTACTCACACGAACCGCCTTATCGTACAGGCGTGTGACTATACCCCGTACGCTAAAACAAGGCTCAGACGCCCGCGTAGCATTCTATTAGACCCAGATGATCCCATTACAGTTGCTAATGCTCCATATGTAGGTAGGAAGCACAAAACACATACACGACACTCACACCGCCGTCGACGGAAACGACGACGAAGTCCAGCATATTTGACGGCCCGACCGCGCGTTGGCGTGGCTGGGCTCAGCGGTTAGGGACTGCTAGGTCCCTGCAGATTAGTCAGATTACAGACGCAGCTGGAGAAACTTTTCTCCAGCTGCGTCTTCAGGTCGCGGCTGGTTTGCTAAGAATAGGGAACATCCCCCAGCCCTCTCGTCGGCCGCAAGCCGAGGCTCGAGTCCCGCAGGGAACGCCCTTGCCGCCAACGTTTCCTCTCAAGCAAACACGATAGTGCTTGCTACTTCTCAGGGACAGAGTACCCTCTTACCTCCCCAACCGGTTTCGCTGTCAAGGCCAATAGGGCTAAGAGCATTAAACTCACAAAAAAAAATATCCAGTTGATTATGTCTGATTAAGGGTTTTTTGTAGATGAACTTTTCGAAGGTTTTGAGTCTCTTTTGTATATAATAATAATAATAATAATAAATTTATTTCTTTGCGCAATGTACTTATTTCTTCTTTGATACATTTTGTTTTATGTGGTTCGTTAAATAAGTTTGATCTTTCTAATAGGACTTTACTTGATTTTCCTGATATGTATTTATTATTAGTACTATTATTTTGGGTCTAGCTATTAGTAATTCGTGTATTGCGTCGTATTTCTGTTGGATGTTTAAATGCTCAAAAGATGTTTCTGTCAAAGAGTTGAGTCTCTTTTGTGATGTTCTTACGTTGTTATGTGGTATTGCTGTTTGCGCTTTGAAAGGTTGGCTTGGTTTTATTCTATGATTGTTATTTAAATTGAGATTTGCATTGGAGCCACACTTGTCAAATAATTTGGGTCTATTCGTTAAAATGTAGTCTATCTCGTTTCTACGAGTATACCGACCACCTGGCGATATTCATGTCCACCAATTAATTTGACGTTATTTTATTTTCAAACGCCATTTCTGTTAGTTTTTGTCCGTTTCTTGTTCTTTCTCATATTTAATCTCAAGAAGTGTCTAAAATTACTCAAGTTAGTTATCGATGATAGTTCGGTAGCTGAAAAATTTGCTCCATTGACCATATTTCTTTGTTTGAGGGTTTCTTTATGTTCAATACAGCAATACTTTCTGATATGACAATAATTTCTGTGATGAAAACTTTGAATCTTACTCTTACAAGAAATCCTACTTCATGTCTTCCTGATGTTTCGCCTTTATAGAACATAATGTATTAGTCTCGCTCTTCAATAGCTTCACCAAGTCTTTTTATTTCGCTCACGCCAATAATATCCCACTTTATGCCTTGTATAGAGTATAAAAGTTCTTGGAAGCTTCTTTACTCCTTAGAGAGAGTGTATAGTATTTTTTTTAAGGGAAAGGCAAGGCAAAGTATCGTTCAGGTCACCCGTTGACTAGTGATCACCAACGCCTACGATCCCGTGTACAACATAGGTATTACAGGTGCGTTGTCGGTTGGTGCGTCGAGGTACACGTGCTTTTTTATAGTACCCGTTGTACCCATGTCGTAGTGGAGTGCCAAGTGTCCGAGTGGTGGGGATGATATTTCAGCTTGTGTCGTACAGTGCGGTGGGAAAATTCAGCGGCAGGTATCAGGTTAAGCAGTTCCCCAGAACATTCCTCATGGTATAAGTGGTAAAGAACGCACAACGAAGAAACGTCCATACGCAACGCTAAAGTGTTTAGCCTTTCACAGATAATTGTATCCCCAGTGATTCGAACTCCTCTACGTTGTATGCGATCAAACAGCTTAAGCTTATACTGGGTTCTATATAGGCCTAATCGGTGTAAAAGCGTGAACTTCTGTCTCGCTCTCCCGATGACACCCAGTTTCTTGGCGGCCAACTTGATTTTCCTTTCTAGATGAGGCCCAATGAGGCTTTGTTTGGGTTACGGGCTTTAGTAGTTAACGCGCATACTTGAGTCTTCTGGGGATTGAATTGAACCAGGTTTCTTTCACTCCATGAGGAGACATTACGGAGGTATGTCTCGACAGAAGATACAAGTTTCTTTTGGAATTTGTCGACGTTTTTAAAAGAAAGACCTGCACACGTCCACTGTACCATCATCTGCATAGCAATGAATTTTAAAATCTTCCAACTTCTTCTTGATATGCAGAAGAAATAATGAGAGGGACAGCAAACAGCCTTGGGGGACGCCAACATTTACGGGAAAATTATCGGAGCAAAAACCGTCGACAGTGACCTAAATGCTACGCTCGCTAAGAAAACTGGCGATCCACTTGCATAAATTCTCAGGGAGCCCATACGTTAAAAGTTTTACTAGAAGTGCCCCATACCACACCCAATCAAAGGCTTTCGCCATGTCCAGACTAACTGTCAGGCTCTCTCTTTTGCTTTCGACAGCCGCCCAACTGTGTGTAAGGTAAACCAGAAGAACACCGGTTGGCCGTTGATCAACACCACCTCACTCCGTACCAGGCATTGATTAGAAGACCAAAAAGGAGCATTGGACACAATCCAGTACAGCACCCAATATAAAGCCAGCATAAGGTCCAGTAATGAGGCTTTATGATGATGATGATTATCCACATCTGAGAGTTGTGTGTGCGAATCAACCAATTGGAAGAGTCCATTAGCCACAGCAAGGTCAAATGGTCGGTGGTACGTGACTGTACTGTTCCTCTTTTATAGCAAAGAAAATTGTTTTATTTATCCTTTTATAAATTTCCATTAAATCTATTTTGGCTTGTAAAGTCTTGATTTCAATCTTCAAATTATTATTTTCCTCCACAAGAGCAGATAGCTTTTCGTTGATACACTCCGATACCAATTTTGTAACGGTTTCGGTTATCTCACGCGTTTGCGCTGACATTTCTTCCTTCAATTGTTGCCAAAAATCCTCCATCTCTTGATCCAAATAGAGATTTTATTATTCGGTATACTGGATCAGTATTGAAATTTGTTTTGTATTAAACTCCATTTAGATTGGCACCAGTCGTTTGAAGTTTGTAGCTTTTGCTTGAAGTTGCCAACCCTTGTTTGAAGTGGACAGCCCTTGTTTGAAGTTGGCAGCAGTGATTTTGCCTCGGTAACACCAAGAAGGTATGCCAAACGTAGTATATGGTTCTGTTTTTCTTAGTGTGTATTAAACCGTTAGCATCAAAACAAAATTATTTATTTTTCTGATCTTGCTATTTGTCTGATCGATGTCTTCAGTTGCTATTTATTGATTTGATATTTATTTAAAATTATTTCGTACCGAGTAGCAGCTATATGTCAATATTCTTTGACATCGGAACATTAAATTGATCATATCATTAAATATTTGCCTCTTGGTAAAGTTCATAAAATCCGCGCTCCGCTGTCCAATTCCAAATTGTGCAGACAGCGTGATCGATACGAGTAGATTGATGACAGGCGACATGGTGCATGAACGCGTCGCGGCTAACATGGCGCGACCGGTGAAACCGGTGAATGTGGTAAACTGGAGAAATATCGCGACGCGGTAATCGTAGTAAGTTAGTTAGTGGTAAGTAGTAAGTATACACTACTTACTTCGACATTAGATTATTATCGACAAGTTAAGCAAAGTAATTGTACCTGTATAACATTTATATAATATCTGCACGTGTGTAATGTAAGAATAGGCAAAATGCAACAGGTCGAGGCAGCGTCGCTATCGGGGGTCCTGGCGAGGGAGAGGGGTGTGATAGGGGTGAAGGGGGCAGGGGTGGTGCTATCATAGTTGCTCGAGATAACAGAAAATACACTTGTCCAGCGTTCAAAAACATTAAATATATGAATTTAAAACTATTATATATGAATTCAAGTAAATTTAAGCAAAATGATTAGCGGATAATTTATAATATCTATCTATCATGATATATCCATAAATAACTCCGACGTTAACTTGTAGCTACTGACTGAATGTACAAGTGTGCTCAATTTTTTTTTTATTTTTTGGTATTCATCCATTACGTCGTTTTAACCAGTAATTATGGGATAAAGTGATCTGCCACTAGGCTTCGGTTCGTTTTCTATTCCGCCCAAAATATGAAGATAGAAAAATATATTATTGATCATTATTTTAAAAAATTATCTCATAGTACTTTGGATACGGTTTATTAATTTTGATATTCATTATGCCCTTTAACCTAATTTACAACGTACGTACTTATGTGTCTACACCTGCTAATGCACCTTTGCGTGAATATTGGGATGCATCGGACTCGGGCTGGGGCGGGGGCCAGAGCGGGGTCAGGGCGAGGGCGGGAGGGTTAGGGTCAGCGCGACCGGCGCGATCGATGATCGATGCCATGGGAAATTGCATGACACGTCTCTCCCCTTTATAATGCACTTATAGATAATATGCAATAACAAAGGTGTCAGCGACCGATATTATTTTTCGTTGCAAAAACAGTAATATATAGTATAGTGGTTTTTCTGTTAAATTAACTATTGAACATATAATAATAAATAACTAATAAAACATACCGCGTAAATATTATTGACAAGTTGTAATTTAACTAACAAAATATGTAGCAAACTAGCAAAAGTGGGAACAGTAAATTGCATGGCAGATGCATTCACTTAGATCGATAAATTGACCTCTGGGGAGGCTGTAAGCGCCGATGACCTGGAACTGAGCTGACTGGGGCGGGCGTGATCAGTGAGGGCGGAGGGGTTTGGGGGCGCCAAGTTGCATTGAGTGCTAGATTTGACCGGGAAGTAATAAAATCGCGAAAATTGTGAGACAATCAACAGGTGTCACAAGAAGACAGTTCACATGACAAATTGTAAGAACCAAATCACACATACATATGTATGTGCATACCTTAGATGTATTATAAAAACTAAAAACTGAACGTATAAATTCACAAAGTACCGATATACCGATATTAATTATTACTTCAATCAAATACTTAAAAAAAAAACTGTATCAGGTTACATTATAAATTTCCATAAATCATCAATGTAGCACCGTACCTACTCGTATTTACGTATATCAGATACTAAATAAACAATAACATCTACTCGTATATTCTATTCTTCGTTCGAACAATATGCCTATGTCGGTACTCGGTACATACAATATATTATAATTACACAAACTTCGCCTTGTCAAACTAAATATTAGGAACAAATATAAATCGATAATTAATTATCAATCGCGGCAGTTGTAAGTGTTGTAATAGTTAGCTCCACTTACCATTTCTGGTGCAGCTCCTGTATATCAGACCGGACGTGTTAATCGGCCGCGCGACGGTGGATGCACTGTAGGCGCGAGGGCTGACCCGGATCGATACACCCCTACCCCCGACGACGGGGATGAAACAGACGCACACAGGCCCCACAGCGCATGCGCGGCCAGCTCTATAATATACAAAGCTATATATTTGATGGACGATTCCTTTGTCCCGGCCGGCTTCAGCCCATATATAACTGATACAGATGCAGTTTCTATGCAAACTGCGCATGCATTCTGGAAGAATCGAAAAATCATTACATTGATGGTGAAGCGGCGATTGGAATGGGCGTTGGTCGCTTATTATATTATGATGTCGCACATAAACCCAACATAAGCTATTATTCGTACAGGGATGTGAGCTGATCTTAAACCATAATAAAGTTAAAAAAAAACCCCATATGTTCGATTTATATAAACATATTCTTCCCATAGAAATTGCAATTTAAAACTATGATCAATTCTCTTTTCAATAACTAATAATAACTTTTAAATAATTAATAAGTCTGTGTTAGGTTATCCTGCCACCCAAATAACAGCGTTTATGTAATGGGCGGAGAGTCAGGAATCAGTCGGTCATCTTGTCTGGCCCAATTTAAAAGGAGAGTTGAGAAACCAATATTTGTGTCCTATTTATCAATAACACGCGAAGACATAACGGATTCGATACTTTTCTTCAGCCTGAGGTTCGTTTGTTTACTTGCACTTTTGCTGTAAACGATATTGTTGCGGAATATCAACTCAAAACATTCACCGTAATGTTCACATCACAGGAAATCTAAGTAGCTTGTTGTTACATTTTTGTTGGCTCTTGTTCTCCAAACATCAGGTCCCGTTCCTGTTACAGCGGAGACTGTTAGTATGACTGTTGTCTATAGTGAAGACGAACATTATGGCGATATTCAAATATGATGCGCTTGTTTTGCTCGCCGCGCTGCTCTCACAATATGACTGCTATGAAAAAAGTAATAGTTTGGTTTCGTATACGAGTTAGTCAAATTAAACAAATTGACTTATATGTACATGTAAATACTTTGCAGCTCTAAGGAAAATGGTGAGAAGTCAATCAAAAATGGTACAAAGGCCCCTCAGTGACAACAGCGGAGGCAATTGGAGGAAAATGTCACATACGATATCGCAAGAATTTTATCCCGGATATAGTCAAGTAAATTCAGCCGTACACAAAATGCAGCGACCAAAAATATCTACAATTCTATCCTCTATAGATACTGGAAAGAGCAGGGCGTTAGTGTCCAGGATGAATGTGGCTAAAACTGAAAATTCGCAACCGTACGAGTCGAGGGCGGAGAGAGACGCTGCTACGAGCGTCCTAAAAAATTCTGATCATAATTTCTTATTTGACGATTACAATCACCAGGAGACAGCAAAAGCATCTATTATTGACAGCGGCGTTGAGAAAGTAGTTAACTCGCTACCAACATCAAATTTTTTCTATTCAATAAACATATCGAAAATTAACAACACTTCAGACGATGACGATACTGTTTTTATACCTAGTGAAGTACAATCGGAGGTAGAAAGTGTAATTCTTACACAAAAATATATTCCAAGCACTGTTTCTACTTTAGATGTTAACAAGGTTGAAGAAGAGCCTTTATTTAATTTAACCAAATCGATATTAAACGTGGATCCAGGTAAGGTTGAGTGTAAAACGGAAGTGCAGATCGCAACCGAGCAGACGCTGTGCTCCAACACGACGACACTTCCTTCATACAACACGTGTACTGAGTTAAAGGAAGCCGCAGCTGAAATTGAAACGGAAAAAACATTCGCAGGATTCGATATTGAGGTTGTTATTAATGTACTCGTACATACGAATACAAATGCGTGTAATTTATTGCTTTCTTTTTTTATATATATTCTGTACCTTACAGCCACAGTGGATGGCGCAAAAGAAATTTTGGAATGTTATGTATGAAAGTCGCTATGAAGCCCTCATGAGAAACCCTAAATGGCCTCCGTTGAAAGCAAGTTTAAGCAACATATATTTTGTTCATATATTTTTTCGAACATAGCTATAACCACGTTCATATCAAACATCTGTATTCTCTACAAATCTGAAATAAAAGACCATAGAAGCCGAAATTACCTATACATTGTGAATTATATGTGCTATTATATCTTATACATATATATATATATATATATATATATATATATATATATATATATATATATATATATATATATATATGTGTGTGTATATACCTTTTGAATACAAACTTGATTATATCTACAAAATGTACAAAAACTTAAATAGTATTGTTTTTTAGGTGATATTAATACCGAGATCGAACATTCACTCGATTTGGAAACGATCATTTGAAAGCTTACACAACGAGACAGTGCGCAGTATCATATCAAATGTCGTGAAAAAGCTCAATTTTTATTCAAATTTGACGTTTTCTTGGAATGAGGTGTCACATTTAGCTTTCTGGTGGAAAAGCGCACGTCCGAAGAGTCGTACAGTATGTGTATGAATGTGGATACTCGTATTTAAATCAGTATTGTTTTATATATTTGTAATAAACATATATTTCGTTTTCAAGAGTCTTCGCCGCCTGGTGAATGAAGGGAGGCTCGAAATAACAACTGGCGGGTGGGTGGAAGCAGAAGAATCTACTTCCCATGTGTTTGGTATCATCCATCAACTAATTGAAGGTATATAATAAGTATAAATTATAAATATAGATTTTGTATAATTTCGATTTAAAAACATTTTAATAAATATTTTTAGGACATCAATGGCTGCAACGTAATTTGAACTGTACCCCTGAAGTCGGGTGGTTGACAGCCAGCGTGACGCACAGTCCAACCTTTCCTTACCTTCTCTCTTCGTCAGGAATATCACACTTGGTGTTCACAAACTTACATTTCTCTTGGCAACAGTATCTCACGGAGTATCAATATACAGATTTTGTTTGGGTCCAGAATTGGGATAGTAATAAGAATAGTGAAACTAACCTCAATAAAGCTTTACATAAAATTGGTAACGACCGCTACCCAAAGCATTCAGTTCTAGCACACTATTTACAATTTAATTCTGCAGGGTTCAAAGCGTGTGGACCAAAAAGTGACATATGCGACAAAGATTTTAATTTTGCCAACATTAATAATAATATGCACATCAATACATTCAATGTTAAAGAAAAATCTGAAAAGCTCCTAGAACAGTATTCGAAAACGGGAACCACATCCTCCCATAATGTGGTCATTGCACCGATTGGTGATCAATTTTCTTATGAATTTCAGGCAGAATTCGACTACCAGTATAATAATTATCAAAAAATATCCGAATTCGTAAATATCAATCAAGACATTTATAAAGCTACCGTTGACTTTGGTACAGTTAAAGACTACTTTAAAAGTGTTTTAACTAATCATAAGGTGTTTCCAACTCTAAAAGGAGATTTCTACAGTTTCGCTGACGTCAGCAGTGGCAGGCCTACGTACTGGATCGGGCAGTTCACTACGAGTCCAATGCTTAAGATCTTATTAAGACGTATACAGTCTACTCTACGAAGCACAGAATTGTTATTTTCATTAGCTCATAATTTTAACGCATTCAAAGAATACAATACTTCCGATTTGGTAAAACGATTAATAAAAATTAGGGAAAAAGTTGCCAGACTTCAAGATCGTAATGTCGTGAGTGGTACGCTGTCACCAAAAGCGAGGAGATACGTCCAAGATGAAATATTAAAAATAGCAAAAGACTGTTGGTATATCCAAGAAGTGGCTGCAAGTTTGCTCAGCACCAAACCAGGACTAAACGAGAGCTATCTTGAAAAATATATCTACAGAGACGGAGAGATAATATCTTCATTTAAATCCGTTACGTCAGGTGACCAAATATATATATTTAATTCTCTCAGTCACGAAAGAACTGAAATAGTAGAAGTTTTGAGCAGACATACCAACTTACGGATACTGGATCATAACAAAAAAGAAATAGAAATGCAAGTGGATCCGATTTGGAAATATACTCACGAAAATAAAATACACATTTCCAAACAATATTTTAAAATAAAATTCCGCGTCGTTGTTCCACCGATCTCATTTAAGCTTTTTAAAATAAAAAAAAGTTACGACGCCATGCAAAGTGTATCTACAGTTTATTGCGTGAACTTTGTAATCGATAGTTCAGAGGGCAGTTCACAATTACCGTTCAGTATCCATGCCATGGAGAAAGGTGACATACAACTTGAGAGTTACAGACATCGGTTGATATTCGACGAATATACTGGACTGTTGAAAACTATCACTGAGAAAGCAACAAACACTGATAAGAAAATCTTAATAAATTTTGAGTTGTATCAAAAGTCACGTATTAATCCTGCCTCGTTGTGTAATACTTCCAAACCTCTAGAGGAAGTCCTCTCGAAATATAGGATTGATCCAACGATGAAGACAACCATGATAGTGTCTGGTAAACTTACTACAGAGTTGGTATCTATTTACAGTAAATTCCTACAACACAGCGTCCAAATATTTCACCTCACTGACAGTCCACTTTCCAACGTTATAAAATTAGAAACTAAAGTAGATTTAGAAAGTTATCCTAAGAGTCAAAACCTAGAAGACCTCTATATGTCTATCACAACGGATATAAATAACGGCAATCCGCCGGAATTTTTCATCGACAATAATGGCTATCAGTACTCCCATCGAATGGCGAATTTGAGTCGACGCTTTGAGTCTAATGTATTCCCCATGACCAGTATGGTGTTTATAGAAGACAATAGAAATCGTATGACTGTAGTTACCGATCACACTCAGGGTGTGACGTCACTGCAAGAGGGCCAATTAGCGATTTTACTAGACAGACGTGTTGCCCGCGACGAGGGACGCGGGTTCGAGGCAGGTGTAGCGGAAAATCGCGTGACGCATCACACTCATTATATTCTAATGGAAACTTTTAAAGATCCAAACATTCTGCAAGCTCGAATGACATCTAAGACTAATTTAAAGTTGCCAAGTTTGTCCGCGATATATTTGGCTAATACTCTTAACTATCAATTAGACGTTTATTATATAACTAGAAGTAGTAATTGCCATTACGCATTTTTTCCCTTAATTAATACAAAATTGCCGTGCGATGTGGTGGTACTCAACTACAGAGTGAATCTGAATAGCGTCACAAAATATTCTCCGAAGACAGCTCTCATGACACTTTACAGGCAAAGCTACTCCTGCTCTATGAATCCAGAGGTTAATTTACACTGTGGTGGAGAAGAAATTATATTAAAGAAAGTATTTCATAACATTAAAGCAACTTACCTAACTAATTTAGTCGGAACGAGCAAAGGTATTCAGGTACACGTTCTTAATAAAGATAATTTTGCACCGATGGAAATTATAACACTACGCATCCATTTCTGATCCAACAAAAAATATTTAAGTGATATTATGAAATTGACATATATCGGTAATAAAATGCTAAAGTTAATTTTATTTTATTCAAGCATACGGCCGCATACTTCAGTAGCGTAGATTAAAAAGTAAGTTGTAAGGACATATGTATTGAAAAATATTTATTTATGTATAGAATTTACTATCAATTTTATAACCAATTTTATGTAAGAATAGTTCAATAACGCACCAAGAGGTCAAATTATCTGTGATGATATATTTCTAATAAAAATTATATCTTAAATCCATATTAAATATATGGAATATATCCGCTTCGATTTCTAAAGTACAACTTTTACTAAATTTAGATGATTTTTAATAATATTTATAAAGTTTTCATGTGCATTTAATGAGAATTATATTTCACAACGTCACAAGCCCGTGGCGGTTTTATTTAGTGTATCGAGTGTAAAACTAAGGAGTACCAATTGTGCCGCTAATGGAGTGTAAATAAAGGTGGCGCCACAGTAGCAAATGGAAGGATTTTAAAAACAGCGCTGTAAATTATTAGAATAGAATAATAAATAAAAAGGGAAATAATTAAATACTTTAGAAATACTTTTGCTTTGTTACTACTATGTAAATAATTAAGATTTTAAATGCTGCGTATTGTTTAACTTTACATGTCACGAAGTTTTTCAGCCCTGTTTTGGTGTGTATAGGTGTACACATTTTTAACTTATCCCCTCCAAATTTCGTGTAATTAGAAAACGACACTAGAGAAATGATATATATTTTTTGCGGCGGACATCCTTTTAATTTGATATCTTGGATTTCTTGTAATATGCATTACTTATTTTTCTTAAAGCGATTGGATTTTTATTTAAATACTATGTAAATGTATGTAATACTAGAATAATAAGAATGAAATGAAAGAATAGCAAGTGACAAGTGGAGATAATTTTTTGATATGAAGCCAATATCAATAATAAAAATCAATTATTTCAGATGTATTTTGGTTTAGAAACAGAAAAGATTTTTATGCGGTTGTAACAAAATATATATTCATTATTAAGCTTAATAACTTTATATACTAAATAATTTTCACGAATATAATAATAAAATTCTAAATAATTGTTAATGTATAAAACCTAATCCAAGCTTCCAAAGAGAATGTGTCGTGTGTCACGCTACACGATTGAGGAATGAGGGGGAGGGCGTCGCGCACTTCCATCGAGTCACTGTGGAGTGTGGAGACACATCGAGTAATCTGTCGAGTCTGTCTGTATAGAATCTGTAGACTAATATAGTAATAGACAAAGTCCAAAGACAGTATGTGCTATGTAGTCTTATTCTGGAACTTGTAACGACTTACAAGTGTTGGTCTCGGTGGTCTCGGTGTCTCGAGCCTTATTAAATTTAATATAATATACCATTCACGTACTTAATATGTAACTGATTTCATCATTTAGCTTAATTTCAATGAATCAAATATGAAAGTGACATTTAGTATAAATTAAATTAGTGTTGATGTTTAAATAATTCTCTCTGACCCACTTTTCAACAGGTGTACTTGTGTAGAGTGTGGAGTGTACACACCACACTGTAGTCCGTAATAAGGCTTTCCTTTGACATAATCGAAAAGAAATGAAACGACGAGTAACATATTTTTTTGATATTTGTTCATTCAAAAGACTGTAATTATGACAGTAATTGTAAATAGACTTTAGCGTTGTGAATATATTTAGTTATTAACTAAAGAAACTTTCGAAGTGGATCCGTTGATGTACGATGTTCATTTTTAATTAATCATACCTGTACATATGTTTACAATTATAAATCTACACAATGGGATTGCTCATATCGAAAATATGGAGTCTCTTTGGAAATGAAGGTAAAGACATTTTTATTTATATCGTGAATTAAAGGTCGTACATTAGTGTCATGTCGCGATAAGATAGCGAGACGAGCTTCTTAGTGTTGTAAGATTATGCTCCTTATCTTATTTTACTAAATAAACTTATTTTCTTACTAAAAATTCACATAAAATTTTCTATTTATTGTAACATTTTCAGAACACAAATTAGTATTAGTGGGCTTGGACAATGCTGGTAAAACTACAATATTATACCAGTTACTGCTTGGTGAAGCTGTCCACACGAGGCCAACCATTGGTTCCAATGTAGAGGAGGTTGTATGGAGGAACCTCCGTTTCGTCATGTGGGACCTCGGAGGACAGCAAAGCCTACGCTCCGCATGGAATACTTATTACACTAACAGTGAAGTAAGTATGTTTATATCAATAAGCACTCGTATATAAAGGCTGTTCACATTATGTATGTACCAATGTGAAAATGTTGTGTACCTGTAACACTATTGTGACTTGTAATGTGGTCTGCATTTGCGAAGCAATTTATTTATATTGGCAAAGTGAAATTTGTTTAACAAGAGTTTCATTATAAAGAAGTTAATTTAAACAATTTCTATTAAAATACTTCAATATTATTATATTACTGCTAATCAACTACTAGTCATAACACTATCAGAAGCTGAATATAAACAAAATCACATTTGTATTTCTAGTAGCCTGTTGTCATTATTATCATGTCCATTATTGTTGGAGTTTAACCTTTGCTCAGTGGCCTTAGCGGCCAGTCTAAATAATGCTATTGAATGCTAAATATTAGTTAAATATGTGTTGAAATAGCGAAAGTTGTATTCGAGAACTACTGACTCCCGCTTGTGGCAAAACTTTATTATTTGATATTAGAACATATAAATATATACAGCATATATGACTCGTATGACCTGAGGAAGGAAATTATCTAGTTTATGTGCTGCTGCGAGGTCACCTGACAATTTGTCAATGTATATTATTATAAGGATATCATTAGTCTATTGAGTCATACTTTGTATATTGATGACAGTGATTCACACGTTGTAGAAGGGAGGAAACATTGCCGGTTCAATTCCAGAAGCACTGAAGAGCGATCTGTTTGGAGCGAACTGTTATGTATATATTTAGAGCTAAACTTTGAATGCTATAGTCGAATTGTATAATGTGTGTGATTAGCTCGCGAGTAATCGTGAGTAAGCTGTGGAGGTCTTATATCGTATACTTAAATTATTGTATAAAAATGAGATCTCTTCATATTATGTTTGATATACTAAATGAGACTTACTAGTGAATATGTTAATGTTGGTGTGTCAAGTCTGTGTATAATAAAGACATGTTATGTTGTATTATGTACGTTAAATACTGCTTTATAGTGATATTTATGGTCCTTGTAAGTAGTAAATAAACATTAAAATGTATCTACCTACATAAATGCCAACCCACTGGATTTTATTAATATTATAAAACATGCTCTAGAACCTAGGTCGCTCTAGTACTATGCTAATACTACTGTTAATAGAGAACAACATAAAGCTGAGAAACTTAACTTACCAAAGACTATAGTAACATTATAATCTTTACCATTCCAGTTCGTAATAATGGTTATAGACTCCACGGACCGCCAGCGTCTGGCCATCAGCCGCGAGGAACTGCACCAGATGCTCTCACACGAGGAGCTGAGCAAGGCCTGTCTGCTGGTGTTCGCTAATAAGCAGGCAAGAATATATGATACCATACCATTTAATATACAATTTATAATATAGTCATTTGAGACGCCATTTTAAACTGCAGTATCCATCGACCATCTGATGTATTGTTTGGTCAATTTTGAAAATTGCACATTATTGCAATATCAGATAATATAGAGTATATATGCTTGAATGAAAGTTAAATGTATTAAAAATCATTAATGAAACACACTCACACTGAGACATGTAGTAGTACACCTCACCACAACGCAGGTATAGTCCAACACTAGTAGCGCTCTCTCTCTCTGCACTAGCAGTTTGAATATTATTATTTATTACGTCAATGCTAATAGTATAATTGGTTTGTACGGTTTTGTATCTGAAACAATAAATGGAATCCTGATAGGATCACTTTGGTGTCCGTGTGTTTGTGTCTGTCTGTCTGTCATTAATAACAAATATCTAGATCGGTGGTATCTTAGAGCACATAAAAATGTAAATTTTTAAGTCAATACAATCAGAAGATATGAGCAAATGCTTGATTTTTTTGCAATTCATATGAAAATCGCCGCGTAATTATACTTAAGTTAGAACTTATAATGAAACCCAAGGTAAGAAAACAATATAAAATTTTTAACTTTATAGATATATCCAGGATAATACATGTATATAAAGTTAGTGGATACGACCGCAAATTAAGGTAGTTAATTTTTATAAGTAGTATTTGCCTCCGTGCGCTGGTACTACTCGCACTTGACAGATATTTTCTTTAAATTACTTCAGTTTTGTTATTTTTATGGAAATAAATAATTTCTAAGTCACATATGTATATTTTGTCTATAAATTTGAAATTGTATAAGTGCTCTTCATCAATGTGCATATGACATGAAGGCAATGTGGAAGCAATATATATATATATATATATATATATATATATATATATATATATATATATATATATATATATATATATATATATAATAAAAGCATTAAACTTACTTAACTTACACAAAATGCAATGTAGAAAATAATATTTTGCTACAAAGCAAGCAAATGCATATTGACGCGTACGTATTATATACCTATTTTGTATTTAAACCCCTTTATTTCTGGAGTCGGTGCCAATTTGGGTTGTTAGGTTAGGGTAGTAGTTATCTATTGAGTTTATTTTTCCTTTGGCTGACACATACTCGTATATCAAAAAAACTAACCACCTCCTTTTTCGAAGTTGGTCAAAAATATACAAATATTATATATTTGTAAATTTTTGAGACCCCCTGTCTATGAAACTACAAAACGCTTGTGTAATACTCTCTTCTCTTCTATTCGACGCTGACGGTCTGACGGGTCAGAGTCCAGACCAGAGAGAGTCGCAGTCGAGACAGTGCAGAGACAGTTCAATAAAGAAATCTTATACCGGCACCTAGTTTTTAGCTTAAGATGTTAACATAAAAAGTATTTGAACACAAAATATAAAAATGTTAAAATGAAAAAATTTAACTATAATAGCGTGCTCGAATGCTGATGATAGTTATTTTAATACAAACTTCGTTCGGGTTATTTAAAGTCACGACACGACACAGTAAACCGATTGGAGAGTTTGGATAAGATCTTTTTGACAACTCTACAAAACTCAAAAAAATACATCAGTTTTGTAGGCTTTTTTTTCCAAAGAACGAAAAGTTGTCAGATTTCGAATAAAGCTCAAAACAGTGGGCTGACCTTTAAAGATATTTCTTTTAATAAATTTTCGTAAATATGTGCAGGACGTAAAAGGCTCCATGTCGGCGGCGGAGATCTCCGAACAGCTGCAGCTGACGTCCATCAAGCGCCACCCCTGGCACATACAGGCGTGCTGCGCGCTTACCGGCGAGGGGTAAGACGTCACGACGACAGACACAATATATATATATATATATATATATATATATATATATATATATATATATATATATATATATATATATATATATATATATATATATATATATAAGACGTCACGAGGGGTAAGACGTCACGACGACAGACACAATATATATATATATATATATATATATATATATATATATATATATATATATATATATATATATATATATATATATGTGTACATGTGTGCACTATAATACTAACGCAATTAAGTATATGCATCTTTTTGAAAATAACCTTGTGAAGTTGAGATTACTTTGTCTTCTTAGTTAGTCACTCCTAAGAAGTCGGCGTGGTCGTGGTCATGAAGTGTCTTCCACTCTTCCTTGCAGCACCAGCCGCTCCAATGAGTTCTAGAGTCTCAATCTTTAGCGCAGTTTTTGCTGGATCGTCCATGTTTTAGCTTCGTACAGGAAAATACTAAATAAGACATCAGGCTCAATGGAACTTTAGTGTTTCTGATTATGCTGCGATCATAATTTACCACATTTTCTTGAGCCCCTCCACAGCAGACAGCAGACCGTGCAATGGCGCATTTTCTTGGATATGCTTGTAGTCTCGTATTGAGTATTTAAAGCAATATTTTGCTAGAGTGAGATAGCTGAAAAATTAGGTGGATTCTTAGGCTAATCTCCTGTATTCCATATCTGCGAACAGATCGAGCATGCAGCATCTCCACACCAAAATCGCCCATAATGTTAAATATTTCTATGGGAATATCGTCAGAACGTGACGTCGTGTTTCATAGCAGTCTCTATAGAAATAGATTTTAAAATAGATGATTCTCGTTCCAAGCCGATTTCATTCTCAAATTTAGGTATCATAATTTATGTTATTTCACAAACTCGCAGGCTTAAACTTTTTTAAATGGTATTATTATAAATACAAATGGCAACACTAGTTGCATGTTTATTTACGATTGTTCCTTTTGAAAGGTATGGTCGTAATATTTCTCTAGTTTTGTACTTTCGATTTTGACCATTGTTTTTGCTGTATTCAATATCTGTGCGGGATCTAGATCTTACTGGATTGTTAATTAGTTTACAGAAATTTCTGAAATTTTGTTTTTTTTTAAATGTGAATTATTTTCAGTGTCTAGTTATTTAAATCAATACCAAGTTTCGGTTTAATTTTTTATTTCATGGTAGCTGCAACTATTTTGAACAAGATCTTTGAACAAGGTCCAGCAGCCGTTGTGACTGAATGTAGTTTCGGAGTTTTACACCTAGTAAAGACTAAAATTAAGTAAACTGCTTGTTGTATGCAGGTGATGGGGTGTTCAATTCACGTTCAGAATATGAGTCACAGGCATTGGTCACATTTCTGAAAGCTTTTGGTATGTTAAAGAAATGAAGAGAACCAAATACTAGATCAGTGTAATAAATAATATCCGGGATGTATTTTTATAATTATCACTTATTTTTTTTTCTTTTTCTGGAACGATCTAATACTCGAGAGCACTACAGCCTGATTGTCTTGGACCTCACACACCATCTAAGTAACGTGATCACGGATACTATACCTATTTACTATTTACAATCTGTCGGACTTGTCTCGAAACCTATATCATACGCCAATCTAATCTGATGATGACGTGGTTTTGTACCAATCCTGCCACAACGGACACCTGTGCTGGGAACTTCTTACCGATAAACCAAATGGTGACACTTCAGAGATATTGGTCTGAACTCGTTATACTCCTTCAAATACTAAGTGCCTTTATTTGCCCTCATATTAACAGTATTGATCATACTGACATCCATCATATCGTACATAAGTGCTGTAATTTTAATGATCTGTGGTTGTGCTTTTTATTCTATATTTTGTTATTAAAGTTGGTAATGTTTACTTCGGTAACTTTTTTATAATTGAAGCTCATCTAGTAACAAAATATTTACATTTTGTATGCTAATGATGTAATAAAACCACAATAGCGACAATTCTTATTCATCTCGAACATTAAATAAATTAATTTCATTTAAAATCCATAACATATGGTAGTACCTGAAACCCTTCACTGAAGCATGGAAGTCGCATTGACCATGGCAGTTACAAATAATGTCAATGTCAAACTATTTCTTAAATAACAACTTTTTTGACATGTATATTTTAAAATATTTTTATTAGCCTGTTAAATATATTTCTGACATCCCCAGGTCACCTAGTAATAGGTTAACCACTTGGACTTTAATAGTTGGGATCATTGTTGTTACATTCTGACCAAATGAAACTAAATAACCTGAAAAGTGAACATAAATTGAAGACTTAATTATTATTCTGCAAAAAAAAAAAACATCAATATAAGACTGTTAATTATAATAATATATAGTTACATTCTTTGCTATTAATCAAGTTACTAAATAATTTGATCAATGAATGAAGTCATTTTATCGTTAAGACTATTTGTATATAAATAATACTTGCTCTGCTGTTGGTGCTATACGGTTGTTGTTAAATAAGCCATTTTTTATTCTTGTTTTCAATTCTACGGCTGTTGTTTAACTAGTCCGCTGCACTGTTAGGGAACACCTCCTTTTAAATTTTCCAAGTGCTAGGTGCCTAGGTAATATTTTGTCACGTATACTGCGCCGTTCACAGTAATAATAATAATAATAAAAAATAGATAAAACCGCACGAATTTCGGAAAAGCTCACAAAATACGAAGATTTAAAAGATGAAATAATTAGAATGTGGAAATTGAAGAAAGTAGCAACAGTACCAGTAGTTATTTCTACAACAGGCGTTGTTCCCACAACCCTCCACCAGTCTATCGCTACATTAGACTTGCCTCCCTATATTTACGCCCTTCTGCAAAAGGCAGCGATTCTAAACACGTGTAGAATAGTTAGGAAATTTTTAAGCCTTTCAAATTAACAAATTTCACTTTTCATAACTCTGGCTCTCACTTGACCTAGGACCGTCCGTGATTGTCAATACATTTATTCAAGTCAATTCAACAGTCATTCAAAAAAGTCAAAATTCTAGTCAATATATTTACTTATATGTCATATATTTGTAAGAGAGATTTGTTGAATCTTATTATAGTGTTAGTTATTTTTAGTATAGTCTTGGATCCCTCTTCGGGTGAAGGCCTCCTCCAAGTCTTTCCGTTCCTCTCTCTCTGTCGTTGGCAATTTCTGAACACTGTCACTGCCACTCGAACTATGTCACCTGCTGAGCGTCTGTTGGGTCTGTCTCCACTTCTCTTGCCAGCTTAACCTCCAGGTGATGGTTCGGGTAGTCTTTTGTTTTATTTTATTAATTTTCTTGATTTTTTGTTTTGTTGATTGCTCGCTGTGTGGTTATAATTTTATCTTTAACTTTCTTTGTATACACCCAGGCTTGAGATCCATACAGCAGGCATTACAGCAGGTTGGTAGGCATGTCATGTATAAGGTTTTTTATGGATTTGCTGTAATCTCCTTTCAGTATTTCCTTTAAAGTTCAGAATGTTCCAGTGTTATTGTTAGTGTGTTGATTTTTCTGAAAACTCCTTTGTTGCTGGTTTTTGAAAAACGAAATTTGTTTGCCAAGATATATATATATATATATATATATATATATATATATATATATATATATATATATATATATATATATATATATATATATATATATATCCCGAATCTATAAGTTTTGACTATATCGCATTTGTCTGTTCTAGATTTCTTCGGTTGTAGATTTCTTGCTCATAATATTCAGTCTCACCTATCAAAAATCTGTGGTCGCTCTCGCTCCGTTCATTCACTCACACTGTTCTATATGTAGCTTTTTATATATATTTTGCAGGATTGTGCCACTTTACTTCTTTTTTAGTGTTATTTTCTTATTGGACTTGGTATTTATCGGACAACAGATGAACGGGGCTTTAAACTGGTTTGATGTAATGCACATACACATTTGAAATTGTACTTAAATATATCTTACATACTTACCACTTTGTACAGCTTAGTTAGGTTGTTGATTATTAAACACACTTAGATTAATATTCATTACAAGAGTAACTTGCCTTATATTTGGAAGTTATCTCTCTATTTCTCTCTCACCTCTCTTTTTTGAAATGGCTTAATCCTTAAACAAAACTTTGGGCACTCGATAGTCTGCGCGTTTTCAAATGCCCTGTGTACATTATTACCTAGCCAACTGACGTTCGTTACGTCATTGTTTAGGTATAAAATTATATACGTTCTTCAAAATACCGCACATAATAGCTAGTAGCGACACTTTATTAAGGATTTTTTTTTATTATAGCTGTCAAATGGCTTCAAGAGTACCACAAATCAACATTCTAACAGATTTTACAGTAATTTTGTATTTTTATTTAGCTCTCATAATAACCGCTAGACAGGCGACGGTGCTGCCACGGTGATTCAGTTCAGAAGTACGAAACGTCATAATAGAGGGTTGAATTATTGCATTTGGTTTCAAGAGTAGCCTCGCTGTTATTTCTGAAGTCGATACCAATCTGGGATTTATTTTTAAATTAATTTTACTAACTTTTGTTCAGTGTATTAAGCAGTTGTCTATATACAGGCATATATATATACACGCTAAACACCTTTTGTTAAGGCGCCATTTCCTTATTTTATATAGATTAGCTGGACATTATCGTGTATTATGATAGAGATGCTCCAGATTGTTGGTTTTCATATGTCAACACTGCTCGTCACTCGCTACAACTTATATTAAAGAGCCAATTTCATATTACTATAAGTAATAAGAAATTGGCTCTTTAATTTTATCCGCTTTAAGTAAAAAGACAATGAAATGTATTTGACGATGTACGTAATGCCCTCTCGAAAGCAGTACATTGGTTTAGTACTAATAGCTTACTATTGAAGACAAAAAATACCAAATACGTAATTTTAGATCGTCTAACACGAAAATTGTTGAAGCCTAAATGTCCTTTTAAATTGTGAAGCTGTTGATCCTGTTGATTCTACGGTTCTCAGTATCACCATTGGCTCCAAAGTACACCGGCGACCTCATATTGATGGATTGGGGAATAGACTAAGCTCCGCAGGTTTTGCGGTTAAAAATATTAGATCGTTAACTGCTGTCCACTGACGTGGACACAGCTCGCCTTGTTTGCTTTAGCTACTTTCATAGTATTATGTCTAATGGCATTATACTTTGAGGTAATGCAGCCGCGATCAATACAGTTTATGTCCTGCAGAGGCGACCTAGATACCTTCAGGCGAAAATTTTAAATGAAATTATCATATTGACATTTGCATCTCACTATATTTTTGTAAATGTACGTATGTTCCGCAAAATATTAAAATTTTTGCCTGAATCGGTGATTCATCAAATATTTTTTACTATAAATAGGCTCAAACTTACAGCGCCTGTATCTTGATTGCTTCGGGACCGCAACCCTTGTATGGGACAGTGTGTACGCTTTTACAATAGGATCCTAGAAAACGTTCTACATCACAATTTAAAAGAATTGTGAAAAGACTTTGATGTGGTAAATGTTATTACTAAATAAATGATTTTATAAATGTTAACACGCCTTGGAAATGAAATGCTCGCTCCAGTCTCCAGCCTCCAGTCTATCTCAAGCGTATCATTGCCAACAATGAATAATTGTATAATTGTGAATGACTATAAAAAAGAATCAATCTTGTATTCTATTTTGTGATAAATTTATTTGAATTTGGTGTTGCAGATCCTTCATTTTTACGACATGTAAAAATAGCGTAAATAATACAGTGCTTTATATGTTGTATCATTGTTGTTATGGCAACATTACATTGTCTCTTACAATTCAGCTGAAATGTTTTGGTTCTGCATCAGCAGTGCCGGACCCAACAAGCAAAGTAAATATATAATACAAATACTCTACTGGTCTATATACTGCTAATGACTTGGGCTGAACGCGAATTAAACTAAATGTGTTGAATTCACAAAGCCTAATGTTGGGTATGACTTGGTATAATTTTTGTTCGTAGTACTAATAGCACCGCAAGGTAGTTTCCAATTGAAATCTTCAGTGAGGACTGAAGATTTCATTTGTCTTCGCTCGTAGACTAGTAGACTAGAATGTAGACTGAGCTCCGCCGCTTACGCTGTTAGGAAAGGCAACTTACGGATGTTGAAGCTACTTGAGACTCGACTCGTTTACTTGTCTTGTGGAATGCTTAGGGGCAACGCTGCTGATGTTGAGGCAATATTTATAATCCACAAATGCGAGCTGTTTACAGTATGAGAGCTCTGGGTTCTCTCTCGCGAGAAATCTTTAATAAAACGAGTATTTTTACGATGTCGAGCTGGTAATAGCAAAAGGGTGGAAAAAGTGCATGTAAGAGCCTAATAGAATAAAGAATATTTTAATTTTATTATTTTTATATTGATTTAAATTGTGACCTAGATCCTGGCCAGGTCTTACGGGTATACAAATCGTCCAGTAGATCTAAAACTGTTCGTGCACAGACAGACACAATATGTGTTTACATGTCCCTGCATAACTTTTTCGTGAAAATATTTAATTTACTGTGACAATGACACTGTTATTACTGTTTTATTGTAGTTGTTTCAGTATAGATAATGCAACACATGCCTCTTACAGGCTGCACCTCGGCCTGGAGTGGATCGCGAGCCGGATCAAGAAGAAATGACGCGGCGACGACGACGACGACGACCTCGTCATCTAATTATTACTTTTACCACAAAGTATATTTTAATAAATGAACTAAACCTAACCCCGTACTTCCTAACCTAACACTGTGACTACTACTGACTATTGTCAATGTTAATATCTAAATACCATTACAAATGGGCTTCTGTGAATAAATAAATACACTTATTATTGATAATTTTATTTCAACTACGTATCGTCAAACAAAATGTGTTAATGGCCGCGCCACGGCGTTGAATGTGGTATACTTACAATGAAAACAACAAAATTATCACAAACACCACTGAACGAGGCAAATTGACTCAAAATAAATTGTATACAGAGCGAGCATCTCATACATAATGTATAATGTAATAAACTAACACTACGTAAAGTAAAGTAAATGACTACAGGAATATTTACAAATAAATAATAACACGCAACGCACACTGGCGAGTCGGCAGCGCGGCCCCGGACGCTATATATTTAGACATAGAGATGTGAAACAATAGGTTACACTTACAACTAATACATCAGTTCCTATAAGATATAAAGAACATTAATTCATATGAGAGCGAGCGGGCCGACGGGCCGGCGGGCCTGTTACTGCAGGCTGCAGTACACCGGGTGTACCCGGCGGTCCCCCCCCTGCCGCCGGCCCGCTCGCTCTAGCGTCTAACTACAGTTATATACTAAACAGACAGCAATATTCAATTGATTTAATATACAATATATACGTAATATTGGACTAAGTCTCCGTACGGCGGTCGGCGGACGCTGGGTCGCTGAGTCGTGACGATTATTTGCAATAATCGCAACCTTACATTGTACACACACACCTCAATAATCCAAACGATTCATTCAAATTGGCATTCACCTAAGCTCTCTATCTATCTCACTATCCATTACCCTTGGACTCATTATTTAAATTTCATATAAAATAATCTTAATCCTAAGCATATAAAGAACACAACCTAACATTAAACATATAATTGTACTTGAAATTAATAAAAGTAAACGTTTCGAATCACAATAAGCTTTGTAAAAGCGTGTAGAATACGTTGGCTCCTAAGCTGTCACCGTATGGCGGGAAACTTCAGCAGTTGTCAGCGGTGACGTCATCTGTCAAAGTGATTGATTGCTAACGGCAGACATTGTGAGTCGGATGAAGATTGACTATGAAATATGCAATAGTCTTATTGTTTGTCTATGAGTGGCATTCGCCGACATATTGTATACAATTTGTATTGGCAACTTGGGCTGAATTTTGTTATTTCATAAAAAAGTGAGGCAAACTTAGACATTTCAGAATTTCAATATGAAATTAGTACTTTTCTAAACAAACACGAGGACGTCAGGAGATTTTTGCACGTGGGAGGTGCCACATAGATATTTTGAGAAGAATATTTTAGTTGTCCGTTCCCCAATTGCAGAGTAAGTGCGTACGAAGTACTGTAGTACCGTAGTACCGTAGTAGTCTTTGTCTTAACATAAAAGCACCAATATTTTAATTACAAATAATTTCAACTGGTAATCGAACCAGCCACTCTCGTATCATTGGGTAGAATTTTGGTCAGACAAGTCGTATGACGTCTCACGTACATATGTGACGTTTCTATTTTTATTTAGCTAGATTTTCTTTTAGAACTCTTAATATCTTTCAAAGCACCTCATCTCGCAATAATATCTTGGTGACAACTTATGTGCCACGCATTTAACATTATTTGGCATAACTGAGCAGCGCTAAAGCGCTTTGTAGTGATTTGCATTCATTGTGTTACCTATGCGTTAAACTCAATATATACAAAACGATAACGTAGCGTAACGTAAAACAAAACGCCGTCACGAGAATTATCACCTACGTATTTGACTAAATGAGCAGAGCGAGACATCGCCTGCTCGCGCTTGTTCGCGCGTCAGTACCGACCACCTCGCGAGTGCGAAGTGGTCACTAAACCTACCCTAACATTAATCAGTATATATTCATTCAAGAGTTCTGATTATATTTAGTTTTATAGACGAGTAAGACAGGGTAAGGCGGGTCTACGTAAGGGGTGATGGCCGGTAAAGAGGCGGTAGAAGCATATAAATAAATGTGAACATTCGTGTCTTAATTTGGTCCTGAGGTAGAATCGAGTGTTTCGGAACTAATATAAATCATTGGTATTGTTCTAGAGGTCGGGAGGCGGAGACGAGAAAAGCGGGCGGAAAGATATACATGGCGCCTTTTAGAAGTTAATCTTGTAGGTTTTGATCTCGAGCGGCGCCAGTTCCACCTCGTGGAAACCTGCGAGATCCCGGAGCGTAGTGAGACCGGTGAGGCTAACGGCGGTCAGGTTACGCACGCGCAGGCCGGTCAGCGCCGCGTTGCGCGGGAATCGGGAGGCCGCGAGGCGCGCGTCATCCCCAAGCCGGCAGTTGTGCGCCGTGCGCTGCAGCACCATGAGGGCGGACGCACTCGGCACCTGCTCCAGAACGGCGTCGCTCAACGTGCGCAGCGTCAACAAGTGAACGTCCGGCGGGAAGGCGGTGGCGAGCGTGCGATGCGCTGTTACCTGCACCTCCCCCGCCGCACCCGCTTCGCCCGCATCCACCACGAACACGCCGGGCGGGTAGTTGAGTGCACGTGAGCGGCGTGAGGCGGCGCGCGAAGGCAGCTCGTAGTACGTGGCTCGGTTCTCGTTCAACACGCCTGACACGCGCCTCGCGGCCGCTCTCTTCTGCCGCTCAGATCCAGTGGGTTCTAATAGTAACCAGTGCTCGAATAGTGTGGGCTTGTTGTCAACGACGCCCTCGCCGATGCCACGGTGGTCGTCGTAGAGGGTGCGGCGGTCCAGCATAAGCTCGAGGCGTCCGGGCTCGTAGGCGGAAGCGCCTTGTGCGTGGTTGGTGACTACCGTGAGGCGCGCCTCTTCGTCCTGCAGCCATGCCATTGTCGTGATGGGATAGTAGTTGCCCTCAATACCGAGCTTACTGACCTTCACACGTTTCTGATACTGGAAGCCATTCTGATCGGTGTAAAATTCGGGAATGTCCCCATTTTGTATGTTGGTCTGAAGGCGCATAAATAGCTCGGTTTCGCGGTTCTTGGGAGGGCTTTCGAAATCAACGAAGTTCTCAATTCGTATGGCGCGCAGCAAGTCATGGTCGTCCACGTTGTGTAATCGAAGCGTATGCACGAGGAATGGAAGGTATAGTGTGTTAACTTCAGTAGCGACGGGGCCGGAAACGATAATAATGTTTTCATCTTGCATGCTGCCAGCGCTGGCGTAGGGGTGCAGCACGTCTTTCTCTGGCGCGTCGTAGTCCGGCATGAACAGGTACGCGCCGGAGTGCCGCTGCGCGCTCTGGTACGCACCGAACTGGATCTCGACGACATGCCGACGGCGTGTGTCCTTCCTGTTAATCTGTCGTAGCAGCCCGTTGTTCCTGTCAATTAACAACTTCATAACCGAATTTTCAAGTTGTATGTCTCCCGCCATCATTTTCTTCACGGAGAAGATACGTTCGTTTCCTTCTATTTTATCGCTGCAGTTGTTGCAGAAGATTTCACAGTGGTGTGAGGCATTCACATGTTCTTCCAGGTTAAAAGTGACAGCGCTGAGCGGGGGGAGAGTGGCGACGAAGGTCAAGTCGAATATCATCTCACTAATAATAAACTTCTTGCCACTACTGACTATGTTGGGCGCGATCTGGTAAGGAACATACTCTTTCAGGCGCGTATCGAAGACTCGCACACTAGTTGTGTTGGACTTGACAGTAACGACCTCGGTGCGTGTGTGCGTGAGGGAGTTGAAGAGCACCACCTGCTTCTTGTCCGTCAGGGAGACCTGCATCTGTTTCGGTTGCTTGCCGTACGTCTCCCACTCCGTCTGGCTTTGGAGGACGCTCTGCGAGTGCAGCTCAGAGTTCGAAACCATCATTATGTTAAGGGCAATTTCTTGTAATCTGATGCAGTGATAAATGCTGGTAAACAATTTCGTGCCGTAATCGTACATCACACTGGACTTTGAAGTTCCCGTGATTGCATCGTGGTGCTGGAACAGTCCAAGGTTCCTACGAGCCGTGATCAATTGCTCGTAGAACTTCTCTAAGCGTTTTTCTGAGGCGACAAGTCTTTTATCCTTAGATTGCTTGATATAATTCGAGACTAATGTAAACAGGATCTCAGCGGATCGCAGTTGATGCTCAAACTGACGGGCCAATATTTTCAAATAAGGGCGGGTGGTGTAGTAGCCCGACCAGTAGGCGGGTTTGCCCTCGCTAAAGATGTCTGAGTAGACGAAGAAGTCGCCCTTTAATGAGGGAATGTTACTGTGACGTTGTTTGACCGCGTTAAAGTACTCCAAAGGAGTGCCGAAAGAGACGTCAGCGTTAAATACATGTTTGTGCTTATTAATATATGTAAACATTTTCATATAATTCTTGTACTGTGCGTCGAACTCCATGCCATACTCGTACCGGAAGTCGTCTCCGAGCGGCACTAGAATGACGTTGTGAGGTGTAAGGGATCCAATGCGGTCGTACTCGTCGATGAGGGTCTTGGACTTGCTGTGCACGTTATGGTCAGTGATCTCCTCGTACTTCGCGGTATACTCTGAATATTCGCCTGGTATTTTCCTGAAGTCGAAGCCTAGACAGACAGCGGGGTGAGGTCCGCAGGTGCTCTTTATGGAATAAATATCAAACGGCTGGTTGTGAACGATCATGGAAGGTTTCTTTTTTGACCAACTCGCGATCCAATAAAACTCCTCGATCTGACGTTGAGCGAGCCATTGCTTCCACGCGTAGTGAATACGTTGTATAATGGTGCCTTCGAGTCCACTTTGATCCAGCAAGTAGGGCACAGTCGGTCCATGGCCAAACGGGTCAATAGACCATCCGGTCTTCGGGGATACGCCAAGATTAGTTTTAACCCACTGGTGACCTGAAAATAGGTTTCAAATTATTTTAAATTATTTTAAATTTTATGTAGTACACATTGTCATTACGAGATGGCAATTTACCACGATAAAGTTATGGTAACTTTAATAGAGATGTCGCTATATGGGCGTACGTATAAAACATGCTCGCATATAATCATTGCCCTTAATAAAACTAGAGTATTCTAATATATGACACAAGATCTCTCTTCTATATATTAGTATCTTGTAAAATAATAACCTTCGATGAACTGGTCGACAAGAGCGTAGATGTGAGTGCACGCTTCGTCCGGCATCACCCAGCCACCAGTCGTAATTTCGAGACGTCCTTCCTTGATTAACTTTTTTAATGCCTAGAAACATAAAAAAAGACTTCTGAAGAAAAGAAAGAAAGAAAGAGTTCTAATTATATTTTGCATATGCAAGTAACGCTAAATTATAAATATTGTGCTATTTAACATTTATCCCTCTGTTGGTGACTAATGGAAGTCACATTGTTATGGTGAAATTAATTACAGCCATGGTCTGAATTCTACGTGATGTTACAACAAGACTCGTAAATCGATATCCTAACAGCGTGAGAAATTGTTCATGAAAATTTTCTTCAAATGAATGTATGTACAGTTTTTAAACTCTTGAGTACCTCTGTTAAAATAGTATTGTTTAACGGAGCAAAGACAATTTGGTACTTTTCTAAATTGTCCAAGCTCAAGATGGCGCTAGTACTGCGTTCGCCAGTATGCAACATAAAAGGAGCTAAATATTTACTTAAATATCTATGTTTTGCATATTAATTAAATACAATAAATTTTAAGAAATCACGAAAGTCTTTCTATAAATAGATAAGTAAACAATTTTTTTCGAGAAACGATTTTAAAAAGTTTTCCCCGCATAATGCAAAATTGTAAATTTGTAAATAAGTTCACCGGAAATGCAGGCTGCACTTCAGATGTCACTAGATGGCGATACTTAAGCGACCACGTGTTAACTTGTCGAAAGTTTTACGTAACTTATGCGCAACTATCGAACAAAGTTAACTTTATTTGATTTGCGTAAATCTGTATAGTAATAAAATTCAATGAATTTAATTAGCCATTGGTTATTGTTTCAAATGTGGTTGTAACGCAGATATTGATCGAGCTTCAAATGTTTTGATGGAATTCTGTGAATATTTTACCTTTTGCTTCACTGGATGCGAGCGTTCCCACCAAGCGTTAAGAAAAGAAATTTCGGTCCATATGAAGGTCATATTGGTATATTCATGAAGTTTTTGAACGATGTTGTTAATAATATTCTTAGTTTTCGTCTCGAAGTAACTTTCAAATGTCATCAGCCACCCTGGGTCGTTGTGGGAGTGCGGGACCACGATCACCTAAGAACAAAACTACTTTTTATCATCGCACATCGTAGAAGGTAAACGGGCTATAATAAAATCTGAAATGATAAAATAAATAAAATCTTAGATTTCTTCCATTGATCCACCGTGCTGGTACTGGGTCCATAGCGTTGAAGGGAGAGGAGCATGGGGCAACTTGTGAAGCATGTGGAAGATATGCTATTATTTATGGAACAAAATTAATAAACACAAATTATTATAATATACTAGAAAGCGAAACTTTTACCTATGGCGTCTTTGGTTAGACCTGGGATGACCACGCGAGTATACCACAATCGAATATATCGTATTCTTTTTGTAATGTTAAGCCTCACTGTACCTTAAGACGTTGTCGGCGGCTGTCATTTTTCATTTTCTCGTAGCGGTCTTCAAATGACTTGTCCCAAAACTCCTTAGTCCTTAACCAGCTCGGCTGTAATTAAGATAATAGTTTTCATTCACTTCATGTGTATCACACATTTGCTGACAGATGAGACTCTTCAGATATTCTCGTGATGTGTCATCACAGAAGACAGAACAGAAGAACATGAAATATTAAAATGTTCAGTTGCACAACAGGTTTACATTGCATAGCCATAAGGACCATTCAAATTCCGAAATAAAAAGAAGAAGTTGTTTATAATAAATTGTTAAGAAGAAATTATTAAAATTTAGCATTATTTTATTATGATTCCGTACCTCAAAAGGAAAATCAGAATCCTTGTAAGATCAATATTGTTACACATGTCTATTTGTCTGTCTGTTTCTCAAGGTAACTTTTTGCGTGGAGGTGTCATGCTAAATTTAATATCAAATGTCCAAGATAAAGGAGGTAGAAGTAAAAAGGACCACCTTGTATAGGGGATAACGTATCCACCTGTAAACAAACTATGAAATAACGTCAGTATAGGAACTGAATTTAGCAGTTTTAAACAGAGTGACAGTTTTAAACAAATCTCATATATTTTGTGACTCGCTATACATACGCAGTTAACCAAACTAGTATAACTACACGTGGACTGAAGGAACTGGATAGTTTATGGCACTACTTGAAAAACGTTTCCACATGCTACTATGGTATCAATTTTTTATTGGTGGCATAGTAGCAAGTGAAAGCTCTCAACTTAATGAATTATATTTAATCAATCAATTTAATTAATTTAATTGGTGGCAAGTAGTAAGTGAAAGCTCTCAAAGGGAAGCGGACACTTTTTAATACACTGAGTTGGTTCTCCTTACTTTTATCCTCCATATCAGGTCTATAGCTCTTTGAAGCACAGAAAAAATCAAAAAGTCAACGCAATTAAAACATATCAGCGTTTATGCTTCCTTTTAGAAACATCTCGTATGAAATGAAAGCCGCGTAAACAAAACCTATAATAAGTTATTTCCTAAATCTAGCAAAAAGTTAGGATTTATAGTAGAAAAATAGAAGATTTATGTAAAATATTATACACAGAAGTTGTAGTTAAGTATATCATAGATACACTTATATTCTAGCTAAACGTTATGAATTTCTCCATTTTTGCCCACATTTCTAAAAAGCAACTAAAAATGAAAAGACAAAATAAAATATAAACAAAGGTATCATTTAGCAAACTTGAAGATTAATAAGTGATGAGACCTTGAAGAATGTGGATATTTATTGATCGCCAGTAGTGTGGCTCACGTTGTGACGTGACGTGGCCTAAGAATTTAATTGGCGTGAAGTGAAATATGGTTTCATGTCGCTTGCAAGTGCTTAAATCCAGATGCATAAAATTATGAAATTGGTATATAAAAGATATGCATTGACTTTTACATATAGAGTACTTACGTAGACAAATCTCATAAATTTTACGATTATAATAGGTACTTGTGTCGATTTCGGCGAATTTTGTTATATAACAGTCGACAAGAGCAACACATATTGTTAGCAGCGGATCTGTGCTGTTTATGTACTTACTAACAAACTAATTATAAACTAGCAAAATTGTTGTTTTATCAATGGAAATCAATTTCAGAAGGAAAAGATTGTTAATAATTTAACCGAGTAGTTACAGGGAGTTTAAATACTTACAGATAGATAGTATGAAAATTAAGTTTTATTCATTCTCATCTGATTTTGTGTAAAAAATGAAATTGAAAAATGAAATCATACTCCAAGGAAAACGAACTACGAATTTTTTCCATTTTGCTTCGATACAAACTGGTGGATGACTGCGAGTTCAGTGTTACATGCAATGTATTCATCTGAAGTATTCATCCACATGTCCAGTATGTCTGCAATTGGCTATCACTGTTGATATAAAAACCTTACCATTTCATTTCCTTCATTTGGCAGTTTAACATTTTTAATTTCAACCTAGAACCCTAACAAAGAAACCTCGCTGAGTATTCGACTATACTCGACTAAACTCGACCGTACAGTAAACGCATTCGTCGACGGTTACGAAGAGCCAGCAATTACGAACTGGACTGTTGTTATAGTGACATCTTGATCTCTTTTTATCATGGAGTTCCTTTTTGTTATTAAATAATTACAAGTACTTCAGACATACATAAGTCTACCGTATACGAGAATGGAATTTGACATCGACATTAAATTGAATTTTGGTAACTGGAAAGGTATCCTTTTTTTTCCGAAAACACGACGTTCCTTCGGGACAATGTTTGAAAGTTTATTCTAAAGTTTTCTAGTATGTGTGGACTAATGCATAAATTAAGGAAGTTGAGATACGTTTATCTGAGGCCTCCTACAATAATATATGGTTTTTTAATTGCCTGGAGCCAGCCACGTAGTGAGTAATTGATGATTCAATATTCCAAGGCTAAAGAATGACATTTGTATTATTATTATTGCAAAATATAGTCTTTGTCACTTTTTAGTTAGTTTGCATAAACTTGAATGAAAAATACATCGTTACTCTTGAACTGAAGCTTAACACTATTACAACTTTAGAAAGAAAAGCTCAGAGTCGTTCAAAGTGTTAACGAAACAAGTTAAGATTTTCATATTTATTATCCGTAAGTAAGCAGCTGTAATATTTATTATTGATATTCTTCTAAGTTCTGTTCAATAGCTTCTTGACGGAACAATTTTGTACTATTAATAATGATTGCGGTCGACTGTACACGAGACGGTTGTGGGGTCGATTCCCGTGAGGGGAGAATAAATTATTTCATGTCCTCGCTCTGGTAACAAAACAAAGCGCGGCGTTGAGTTCCGCCACATTTTTGTTATTATGAGAGCATACGGAATTTATGCGGAGATTGTAATCTATAACCATATGATATATTACAACCACAATGACAACTATTCTTCTTTAACTTAATTATTATTTTTTATTAATATGTGGGGTCTATTAACTGCAGGTCTTTTACGTACGTGTGTCTGAACGAAGTGAAGTGAGTAGAAGTATAAAACGACACTACACTATTCATTTAACAAACTAGATTTCATTCGTGTTCAAATATAATATATAGATGGACGTTTATAGTGAGCTTACATACTATACTGACTTTAAATATGAATACGTAAAATTACAGTGATATCTTAAAAGTTTAACGATATAGGTGTTGTAAACTGTAAAGGATGTTCAATATCTAAATGCACAACGAATCTAAAGTATTCAATTCGACAAGGAATAATATATTGGTATTGATTAGAATATTTTCGCAAATATAGTCTATGAAATATGATATTTATTTTTTTGTATCTTATAAAACATTTAAATGAATAAAATGTATGTGCTATCCTTAGAATATAAACATAATCGTATATGCTGGGGGCTTTTATTAAAAACTTTTAAGAGTAACAATTCCGCCATATGTGTTTTTTGCGTAAGCTTAATCGAGCTTGAGAGCAAGCTCCCCCGTGTTTGTAACGTTTTAAATTACGACAACCCTATTAATGAAAGCGTTATGTAATATAGCCTACATCCTTCCTCGATAGATGGACGGCCTCGATACAACGCAAAGGGATTTAAAATCGAATTAGCAGAAGCTACGTCACCGTAAGGGAAACTATCGGTAACTGTAACCGACTCCGATATAAAAGATTCAGTTAATGTTGGATATGGACAAAGAATAAGCGAGTCGTTTTATTGAGTTGGTTTCTGCCTACCTGAGATGACACACTACTACTCTTGCTTCTCTTTTTATATCCGTTACCGAAATTATCCAAAGTAACGGATAATCCGAAATAATTTAATATCCAGAACCGTAACCGAAGCCGATATAGCATTCTCCTTATACCCAGATCTGAAATACTATATCTAATATTAGTACACGAGTACATCCGCCCGCACCCGCTCGAATCACGATGACCCCGTATTTTAAATCTCATAGTAGGTATTTTCTTTTGACTCACAGTTCAATCTCATATAGTAACGTAGACAAAGAGAACCTAGTGTTAAGATACACCGTTCGAGACATTCAGCGGCGTGTACACGTGTTCAGCGGCGGAGCTTAACGTCGTGCGGGTTAAATAACGTCTAATCTTATGTAGATCACATTAACAGTACGCCGGGTACACCGTGTCTTACGTATTTCATTGTATGAATAATACAGTATTGTTTAAAACATCTCCGAGAATAATATATGATAATTTACAATAGATACAAGAAAAAAATGGTGACTGTGGGATATGTTTGGATGATAGACATAATATGATACCGCGGACATTTTTGTCAATTTATTTAAGAAATATAACAGCGTGTTTGGCAATATTACTTTTATTTCGTTATTCGTTTTGATTTTACTCTAAAACAATTTATATGTATATTAGTGGAAACCACATAAAAAATATATTTCGTAACTTAAAAGTTACATGCGTACAACTACTTTAAAGCGTTTTCATTTTAAACTATGTATAGAAAAAATATATCTTGGATATTGAAAATTAATGTATGTATTGTAATTATGTTTATTTGAGTGCTTTACACGCGTTGAAGTCGCATGGCTGTTCCTTGTGCTACTGCGCTAGTACAATTGTTGCCTCTGCTGTACATTTTCCAACAAATAGCTTAAAAATGTAATAAATTAAAAAAAGCCCCGTCATCCATACTTTCCTATCGTACAATTATACATTATTACATTATAAACAAAAGATAATGTATAAAGACTTATTACACTCGAGTTGTGGTTTCATTCCACTAAGAAGCCTAACAAACAACAAACAACACCAGTACGACATGTCAACAGGCTGACCTTATACATGGTGCACAGTAATGCACCGCGCTATTAGATAAGAGGCGAGGTACCGAGATAGCGAGGTGGTCCGTTAGCTATAATTGATTTAGCCCGCTATCGGACACTACATAGCAATTTAATTTCCGCCGCCGCTACCTACCTAGAAAGAAGGTAACTTGATACAATTACTTAGACTCATTCGGTTTAAATTTAAACTGTAACCTGACTGTGACGCTGCTTTGTTTCGCCTGGAAAAATAACTTCAAAGAGAACTGCTACTTTGAGATTTATTTATAGAAACATAATATTTATTGGACTAAATAAATTTATATCGGGGGACGTATATCCAGAAGAGATTCAAAATATTTATGTCGTTTTTATATACAAAATGCTGTGTATAATTTATTATTCGTTAATTGTAATACAGCCTATATAAAAACATAAAGTATTCATTTAAGTTCGTTCTTACTAAAAAAAAAATTGGACTCTTTAAGCCAACCATCATATCGATGATGAGATGCCATGATTAGATATAAGATAGGCTTTTATTAAAATATAGCAACATAGATTACATCACAATAGTAACCCAGAAAGGGAACACGCTTCAGATAGTGCGAAACGACAACGACATGATGACTTCTGAATTTGCCTGTGTGGTACACCCCTCCCCCCCACCCCCGCGTCCCGCGTCCCGGGCGCAGTCTGACAACGGCCTAGCTATTGTTTTAATTTTATAATACAATATTGAAAGACATTTTTAAAGCCGTGTATAATGGTAGCGTAATCGGCCGGTACACGAACGGTTGGGGACGAGTGTTTCGAAACAGGAACAAATGCACGAGGCAGTACTCGTATTCTGTAATACGAATACAAATAGGTCGTCTCTATATTTGGAAAATGTTGAGGCTCCATTTCCATGTTATAACTGATGCAACCAAAGCAAACCATGGTGAGAGATTAATGTAACTCTCGGAGTAGAGGTATTCTACTCGCTTAAGCTTTTCTTCTAAAATATAAATATGTGTATTGCTGTCGCTGTTGCTGTCCAGAGCAGGACAGGGAGTCCTTGTCCTGTATTATCAGGTTAACAGTTTTACATCCGATATTAGTTACATCTTTTGCCGGTTCCAGGTTTCTTCAATATTAAATGTTGTTTTAATTTTCACGTTATATTAAGAAAACAATAAATAGTCTCAGATGCAACAAGAAAGTGCATAAAAGCGTCCCCAAAACAATGATTAAAATCATAGGACGTCGACACAAAACGAATCGAGTCTCCAATCAAAAAGTTTCACACACGCCGCGGCGAGCCGTCCGGGATGTAGCGAGAGCTGCGGTCGCATCCAATTTTTTGCCAACTACCAAAAAGGGAACTTTATCTATCTGCTGAAGTATTTTTTCATTCTATACGTCCGAGGAACGAAAAGACGGTCGTACCCCGCAAGGACGCTTTAATACGTTTTTCTATATACGAACACTTTTGTGGAGATTGATTTTTTAATTAAAACTCTTCTTTTAAAAACTATCTACGCGGTGTTTTATAAAGGAGCCACTGTTCATGTGAAAATTTTAAAATGATCTCGTATTACTACTAAACGAGTGAGAGCTTACAAAGTCACTTTACACGTGATCGACGTGATCGACGACGGCGCGCTACCGACGGCGCGCTACCGACGGCGCGGCACGGCGGTCGGAAACTATTAAGCACTATTAAGGCATCCAATCTGTTTGCAGGAGCATAGCTAATAGCTATGGAGATTAATTAAGCTGCTAATTACGAAATAAGCGGACAAGCAATATAACTTTATCTCTACTTTTATATTCATGAAATATTGTTGTTCGTATTGCTGTTCTGGATATTGGCTGTTAATACGAGCATAGGTACCTAACATGAAAATAGATTCATTAAAGTTGTTTTGCTGAATTAATCATTTCTGGGAACCATCATATACTATGAGAAGTTATTTATTATCACTACATTACAAGTACTACGCAGCATCCAGATGTTGTTTAAAATTAGTGAGGTAATTTTTCCTGCAACTAAAATATAAATGTTTAAGTTAAAACTGATCAATCATTGATTTTATCATAGTATTGTTAAGCCAGTTTAGTACGTTTCAGGCGAATCTCACTTGCCTGTAGTTGGGTTCAACAACTCACCATTGTGTTGCGTGACCCTCTCACTAGAACCCACTTAGAGCAGGGTATAAGGCAGAGATTACTTAGTGTCAATACATTTTGCGCAAACACCTTTGACGCCGTAAAGTGAACGCCTGGAAGGGTGCGCTTGAGAACGGTGGTCTCAAACTGAATGTGTCGAAGACCGAGTACATGGCTTGCGGCAACCCGGACTCGAGCACCATCCATATCGGGCCTGAGCCAGCCGTTAAGTCGGAGAAGTTCAGGTACCTTGAGCCCTTATGCATGAGTCTGGAGGCCCCCATCGACCACGGACCGATCGACCACGACATCCATGCCCGTATAAACGCTGCCTGGGCCAAATGGCGGGAGGTCACTGGTGTGGTCTGCGATACCAGAATACCGCCCAAGCTCAAGGGACTGATATACAAGAGCATTATCCGACCGGTTCTTATATACGGCAGCGAATGTTGGCCAACATTATCTCGGCACACTCAGGAGCTTCACGTCACGGAGATGAAGATGCTGAGATGGATGTGTGGCGTTACGCGGTCCGACCGCATACGCAACACATTCATTCGAGGTAGTCTTGGGGTCCGTGACGTAGCGGAATAAGCTCCAAGAGCGTCGCCTGAGATGGTATGGTCATGTTATGCGCCGATCCGAGAACTATACCGCAAGGAAGTGCCTTGACATGTCTGTCCCTGGAGTTAGACCATCCGAACGCCCAAGGAAGCGATGGCTGGATGTCGTGACACAAGACATGAGAGCCAATAGATTGTCCACTGAGGATGTTAGAGACCGTGCAAAGTGGAGTAGGCTTAGTCGGAAGGCAGACCCTGGCAAAAGCCGGGACTAATGCCAAGAAGAAGAAGAAGAAGACTCCGAGTAGAGTAGGTTCAGTAGCTACAATCATCGCAATATATCATAGATATGCTAAATCCCTTTCACCAATAAACCTTTCAGTCAATATACCTGCACAACCTACACGACATATGTATGTAAGGCTCTTGTTATCTGTATCAGAGTATCCTTGCATGCAGGCGGTTGAATAGGAGTAGCGATGGGTGACGATTATTATTTGCCTTACGACCTGCCGTGCGGCTACAGCGGCTACAGCGGCTACAGCGGCTACAGCGGCTACAGCGTCTACAACGGCTACAGCTTCTGTTTGCACTGCGATCATCCAGCTCAGGCAGATAAACATGTTATTCATGTTTGAACAGTGTGCCCGAAGTGAGCGTGAGTGAGCATATTTTCAGGATTACACTAATAAATAAATAAATTACAAAATTGTCTCACTAGCGGACGTTTTCAAATTTCTACTCATCTATACAACATTAGTAGTATTCCCTAGTATTCGCTATTCATCTCATTCAGTAATTCATGACAGAATTCGAATTTTATACTAAACATTAAATACAAAGAGCACTAACAAAATCGAAATGAATTACAAATTCTGAAATAGCAATAGGTATGTGTTAGCATTTACGGGGAAAGGCTTGCTGGCGTTAATATGATTCATATTATTAGTCGGTTTCACGCGAGTCGCGACCGAGCGCTCGGAGTGAGCAAACGAAATTATTCAATGATTTTAGGTGATAATTTATACATTTCACACTTCTATAGGATCTGTTCTGTTCTAGCGTGTAAAGAATTGATGTGATTTAGTCAGTTTGTGTGTAATGTTTACGATATCCTAAGAAATTTGTCACTAAATAAAACAATGTAAGCTAAAACAGTTCTTCTTTTAATAATTCATAGAATACTTTAGATATCTTATCTTATGTGATGGAAATGTGGAAATCATAAATAGAGAATCCTCTCGCAGATAGAATGTATTTGCCAGTGACATAATAATCTCACGATAACACTATTACACTACTATTTGGTGACAACGGTGACAACAGTGATCCGATAAGGGTTCCGTATTTTCCTTTTCAGGTACGGAACTCTGAAAACGTTCAACATTTAGAATGCACAACTTTTTTATCATTTCAATAACAAATATTTATTTAACTGTATACTGCGGAAAATTTTAGGACGAATTCAGAAGGAACTGTCAGGTAGTCAGTCTAACTATTTCAGACAACTTGGTCTATATATCTATATGGTGGTTGTAGTGGTTTTGTGGTGGTCACTAAATAACACCACGTAACAATTATTGGAATGTCATGAAATTAATATTATTTTGTAAACTAGGTTTAACAATATATCGAGTTAACGTAGGACACCAACAGATAGTACAGTTAAATTTAATCTGTATACAGCAGCGCGTTTCAATTATATAGATAGCTAGTTGACGTCCGCAACTTCGTAAGCGTGGACTTTATGATCCTTGCTACACAATTTTAATGCTCGATAATTTTTTGTTCTGGCAGCATTTCTTCAAAAGCCATTAAAGCAATCCTACCTAAAGTTGTAACAGCTATACAACCCGTCCAGTAGATATAAATATGTGCGATACAAACTGCCGGTAACATTTTTTCGTAAAAATATTGAGTGCACAAAAACAATTTTGTAAGTGTGTTATTACAGTACTAGCGAGGTGCTAGCCTGCGGCGTCGTCTGCTGAATAACACAGTGATTTATTTAGCAAGGTCAATTGTAGGTATTGATACTTTCTATAATACTGCAGATCATTTTTTTATTCTACCATCAAGTTTTATCACCCAGTAAAAATGCAGCTTTGTAATGGAATTGTTGTAGTCCAGTAGCTTTTGCGTGAGAACATTACAAGCATACATACAAAAACACAAATGTTACCTCTTTATCATAATAGTTTAGATACATTGACAAACTATTATATTTGCTTTTTCCATTAAATAATGGTTAAATTAAATCAAACGACAAGACGACAATTTACGTTAAAATGTTAGATAAATAATTTGCTAATAAATCGAAATAATGTTAATGTGTTTATTTTTTTATTAAAAAGCACAATAAAAAAGATAGATAAAAATTCTCCGGAGAGGTACTCAGCTTCTTTAATCGAGATATTTTACATCGATATTTATTGAAACTATTTCATGTAGAGAATTGTTTTTCTAAGCTTATCCTATTTATACAATAAAAGGTTATGTAATTTATTAATCTTCATTCTAGTACATATTGTATAACGTTACATTATTTTTACTTCTCTTATGTAGACGTGTTGTTCTGTACGCACAGAGACCGCAACGCTTTGAAATGAACTGACAGCGACAACTATTGTAATACGTAGTATTACAATAGTTCCATAATATAAGATAAGATGTTTAAAGTATTCTATAAAATATTAAACTTACATAGTTTTATTTAGTGAACGAGTATGTATGTTACTTGATGTCACGATTTCTTTAAATATTTACTTTGAATAGGAACTGTTTAGGTTCAGATATATAGAGATATAATCACATTTTTCACATTCAGTAAATTTATTGAAAGAAATAGTACAAATTCTAATATAATTAGTGTAATAATAATATAATAAATTATATCGTCTACTTCTTTAGATTACCTCACCTATAGGTGGTATGTATGCATTCTGAGGCATGCACCATTCAGACAAGCAAGACATGTTGTGTTTTACTGTTGAGAGTGCGACGATGTCGCCGCCGTCCCTGCATTATAAATCGTTGATGCATTTTAGGATATCAATATATGTAAGCCAAATACTCTAAAATATAGCACAAATAATTTTATTAAGGACTCCATTACTAATCACCATATAATGTTGTAATATTATCGCCTTTAGCGGGTTTTCCTAATCATGCTTTTCTTGAAGCTCCCCAGTAGCGAGAATTAAATAAATCTCGGGATAAAAAAAACCTCGAGCTTCTTTAGTCGAGATGGGAAAATGCCCTCGATGCCTCCAGACAAGAAATTTATAATTAATATTGATCAAAAAAAACAAAATAATATAGACTTTGAAATGTGCATGAAGGCTCGCCTCAGCTGTCCTAGCCCCTTCCTCTCTCTACCACCAACCAATACCAATCCAAACGAATGCACCAGTAGAAGTGCCGCCTTTGTCGTATGTTCTAGAAATGAAGTGATGATAGTTCTTTCTAGACAGGCAGAAATCTTTTGGTAATTTATTTATAGTTATATCTCTCACGCTTACTTCATTCGTTAGTATGAATTTTAGGAATATTTGTTTCCCACAGAATTATACCTTGAACTTGACATTAAATTATTTGAACTTCAACTATAAAATGACATTTACATTGACATTTAGACAACTGAAACTTCGGCAAACAAATTTAGATTTTCAATTTGCTTAATCTATTTTATGGTCAATATTTAGTGCCATTTATGATAATAAAATTATGTCCTTATTATTTATTTGGTCTCAAAATTTGAAAATAACATCGAAAAAAATAAATTTTTGAGATACCACGAGTATCTCTTGAGAAATAATAACTTTCGAGAAATCAGAAACACTTCTCCTAGACTATATATAATATTTTATGTCCCGTTGCACTTTTAATGGAATGCAATACAGAAAAAGAAACGCATAGAGATAGTTACATCCAAACCTACTCTAAATTTATACTTACTTTATTTAATAAAGATTGACATTCCATGGGCCATTTGAACATTTACATAATTTTGTGAAATGCTTCGACAGTTTGGTATTTACATTTCTATATTAATTCCTCGATGCAGTATGCTACGTGCATCAGTATTCCCGCACAAAATCTAGCATACCGCATATTCATAACTGTCCGGCTCTAGTCGGGCCGATGTGTGCTTTTGATTGTTTCCAAATTAAAAAATACATTCTATATACAAAGTATCTATCAATTGATTGTCACATTTTCATATCACGTTACATACGAGTATACTATATTTTCATTTATACACTGACACACACACACATATACATATATATATATATATATATATATATATATATATATATATATATATATATATATATATATATATATATATATATATATATATATGTTGTTTATATATTTTTAATAGTTTCGTGCTTCATCTTATAATTTTTTTCTTTTATTATATACATAGAAAAAGATTATTAATTTAATTAATATAATAATTTTATTGATATTATTAGACAGTGATATCCACTACGTCAGTATGTGCACGCTCGGTTGTAGTTAAAGCAATTGCTTCTTAAATCAATATATACTACAACTTTTTTCAAGTATCAGTATACACCTTATGAGTACCACAATTGCAAATTTCAGTTCGTTTAAGTAAAATAATGCAAGTAACTTCATATATTTTTTTCTAATTTAAATGGCCAGCTGATGAGGGTATCTCTAAAGATATTAATATAATATATAGATATAGAAGAACTTCTAATCAATTTCCTGGACATTGCGTGCTGGTTGGCACAGTTCCATGACGCGCTATAAATATACAATTAAAACTAAATTGGAATATTCTATACTAATATTATAAACATTTATAAATAAACATTATTACATTTAAAACCCGGAACGGACATATTAAGGGCTCCGCTGAACTCGCAAGAGCCTACCAGCTACCTCCACACTTGTATTCACATCGACAAAAAGCGAGCAGAAAGAATTTAAATGAACTCGCTCAGGTCTATGAAGCGGAGCAGAGTCATTACTGGGCACGTAAAACTCGAAATGACGATTTTCATAGTGGCGGCGAGAGGGGTGTGCCCTGTGGCGTGCTGTGTTGGTTTGCGTCTGTTCTATCTTGGATGTGTTGACGTAATTAAACAACCTATTCGCGTGCAATCAGATCAAAATTACAACTGCATTCGCTCTATGTGGAAATTCAATAGCATTTATTCATATCTCATTTTCCGTTCCGCTAACTTCGCTCATTCTTCTCTCTCTCTCTCTCTCTCTCTCTCTCTCTCTCTCTCTCATTTCCTTGTGCCAGTGGAACTCAAAATATGGAACTCTTTGTTGATGGAAAGGTAAATTTAATTTATTTAAAAGGAGTCCGGGCTTATTAACTAACTTGCCACTCAAAAGTGCTAACAAATCCTAATCAAATGTATAACATAAAAATATTTTATTTTACTTCAGTCCAAGTACAACATTATTTGCTTGAGCTTTTTACTTAATTAATTTCATAGCTTAAACAATATTTGGAAGTTATCAGATGGTTTAATTAGAGCTCTTAGCCAGTAAGTTAACTTTACGATAGTTGAGTAATTATGTTATAAGGTGCCGACGGTATCGTATCGTATGGACAGCATCTCTAGTTACCAGTATTAGTTATTAGTTAGTGTAGCTAAATGCAGCAGTATATCTAATATTACATGTAAATTAACTCAGGTTAGATTAATTCTAGATTTAATTAAATGCTATGGTCTTAAGTAGTATAGTAGGCTAGTGTATATATTATAAAGTGCGTACGTCATTGCCTCTCCGCGCCACGGCACGTCACATCACGTCTAATTAAGATTGACCAGCAGATATCTTACCTGTGGTGGAGTTTCCTCTACTACTCGTAGACGGGCCGGCTGGGGGCTGTCGACCGCAGTACGCCGCGCCGTGCAAGCAGTGCGTCGTCTCACTGAGTATGCTCGAGTGGCATGCTTTATTCATTTTAAAGGTAATTGCATACATTGACATTTATTGTTGTCGCAGTTGGAAAGGGTAACACCATTATTCGTCGTCGATATTTTCTTCACTTAAACTTACTTAACATTTTTTACATTTTTTAGTAAAATTTGTATTAAGTTTGTTTATCGATTTGATTTAGAGTTTAGCATTTGTTTAAACAACAAATGATAAGTGGAGAGCTGAGTAACGTATCACTAAGTTCCTCCTGGTGAGCGAACACTTGAACATTGTATAAGGACAACCTAATATATTATAGTACCGCAGGAGCTTTCAATAAAAAGTTGTTTGAAACTTTAAGTAAATTACGTTGGCTATTTCCTGAAAGCGCTACTTCAACAGAAGACCGACTTGACACAAGGATCTTATATATAAATGCACCGAAGTCCATTTTCTAATTAGTATCAAAGTTAATAGCAAACTAAACAGAAAATAAAGTTGACTAAAAGGATGTCATTCACTGACTGTTCACAGGAGCACAAAGTACACTTACGGTTGCACAAGTTGCTTCGAGAACGGCATTTGGTAAACTTATTAGCTAACGAGTTCGAGGCATCTTATTACGTCTGGTTTTCCTGCGGCTAGCGACGTGTACCAAGCTGATGGGTCATTTACTCCCTGCTCTTGCCACATAATACAATTTTCTCAAATTTTACAATAAAACAGCTCTTAACTTAACAATTCAACTCAACAGTTTCAAAATATTCACTTATCACAAAAACTCTTTTTATAGGAATTTCGCCTACTATACTAATGGATTTTAAAGAGATTGCTTACATACTTAAATACCTGGAGGTCAGCGTCAAAAATAATTAAGATAAATTCTCAACAAATGATTAAAGCAACTAAGTGATTCTGCAACTAATGAAGAATGACTTCAAGAAGTGAGAGACAAGTAGTTCGGATTGAAAATTAAGTTAGATTGGATTACCGATAGACGGCGAGCTAGGGCGGCAGTTGTTAATATATATATATATATATATATATATATATATATATATATATATATATATATATATATATATATATATATATATATATATATAATATAGATTGAGAGATTGGAACCAGCATCCAGCTTCAAGTATACCCTTAAAGTTAATCACCGTTAGCTATTGGTGAATCGGTGGCAAAAGATCGATTGTCGTTCTATCGCTTATGAGGAGGAGATTATCTGAAAGCGACATTGTTACATTACTTTGTATGTATTGAGCTTTCATCCGAGATATATTTTACATATGGAAAAGAAGATCAATAAATTGGGACATTTTAAATAGTTTAATATTAATATAAAGTCAAATTCAAATAATTTTATTCAAAATAAGAATATATGATTCTTTTTTTTTAACGTCAATAACATTACCACCGCTTCACTAAAGTCAATGCCTCAGACCTGACTCCTCAGGTTCTTCAACCGGTGCAAGAAGCTCAGCAAAACTCAGTCTTTTTTAATTTAGTAATTTACAATTTTACAATTATTCATTGTTGACAATGATACGCTTGAAATAGACGGGAGACTGGAGCGAGCATTTCATTTCCAAGGCGTCTTACCATTAATAAAAATACAAGAATCGTATTTTCATTACAAATATTATTTTTTTATTCTGGGAATATAATTTGTAGCTGTCATTGGGGACAAAATGTACATAATGTACTTATTTTCATTTAAGCTAATATAATGATAATAGTAGAAAAAAAAATTTACAATAGCCATAGTAAAACTGTGGTTACGAAGAATTCGTCGAACGGGGAAAACTTCATGACGCGGGCGCGCTTGTGATTGTATGATTAGTGCCACGTGATGCACATATTATTTAGATAGTTATCTTAGCTTAATAGATATGTTATATATTTATTATATTTAAAAGCACACAGGTTAAAATTAACTAATACAGTGTTAAACACTCAGTTTTATTATTTCAATCCATTGTAAAATTACATCCTTTTAGGGAAACAAGAATAATTCGAAAAATAGCATCAGTAAAGAAGTGAAGATCGAAGTAAACCACCACTTACCTAACGTTAGCATCTCGCCGACATCTCAGTAACGTAAGTGGTTTCTTATAAAATAAATTTCCAAGTGGTTCACTAAAAATACTGGGAAGGATAAGTAGATAAAGTAAGGTTCTACATTTCAGTAATTTGCTTGTTTTTACTTGTGTCTGTGTAATTGTAGGGAAATGTCAAAAAGGCTGTTAAAGTTTCTATTAGAATTTGAAGTTTTCTGGTTAAAATGTAAATAGTTGTAAACAACAAAGCAAACAAGGCACACAGCTAACTTTGTTATTAATGAAACAGAGATGCGACGAACTGTCTTGGTTGTCTTTTGACGTGTCTGTATTATGAATACTAGAACAGGATTACATTTTTCGGATAGTTCTATTATTGCGGGCACAATTTTATATTTTTAAGTAGAGACTTTAACGTTTTGCTCTGACAGAATGTTTTAATATAAACATAAGTATTTAAATTTTATACGTATAAAATGAAAAGACTCACCGACTGCACCAAGATACTTGTATTGAACGAATACCAACATTTAGCCTTAATAACGCTGAAATATACAAATAACTTTTTAGGCTTCTCTTCCTGGAAAATGCGCATCACTTCCGATAATCCTCAATTGGAAACTCGTAAATTAATCTCCATGACATCAGATAGAATGTATTCAGTTTTATAAAAATAAATATAAATATTTATACATTTATTATTTCTATAGCTGATGAATTAGAGGTATATTTTAAAGTCTACAGAAACTAATAATAATGATAATTAACTTCAATCAGCATCCCACATACAGCAGATATAGAAGTTTCTTAACACTGTGAGGTGGCGAGCCCTCCGTTCTCCGTTTTTGTCTCCAATGTGATTATAACTCCGCACGCTTTTATTAAGATTGCAGTAGCATTTTTTTAGACGCGCCGTGTGTCTGTCTGTCTGTTTGTCTGTTTGTCTGGACGTGGCAGTCGCAACTCAATTATAGTCCAGCCACAATTCGGATCGATTAACGTATATTACATTAGCATTGATTTATGGTGCCACTTATCGTTAAAGCTGACAACTCATAGCCCGCCCACAGGAAGCACACAGAAGTTGGTGAGTAAATATTGTATTATCAACTGCCCCGAATAACTCATTTGTAGTTACTAATTGTAACAGAAAATGGAGTGTTATATGTTTGTATGTATCCCATACATAACCACAGATACGTAAGGATAGAATGAATACCTTAAATATCGAAATACCATCAGTCACCTTCCATCTCCTCACCAGAATAAATGAACAGACTAGACAAACCAAACAATCTTGTATTCTACGGTGTTATGGAGCTCATATCATAATATTGTGTCGATACCAATTTTTTTAAGAAATACTAGCATAATAATATTTACGATATTTATATTACATTGTATCAGTTAATGTAGGTATTTAAAGGAGTATTTTATTATGTCTGTACGTAGAAGCGATAGCCAAGAAATTATACTTCCTATGTTTTCTTTTAAAGGATTATTGAAATACTTGACAGACTCATGAACTATGTTTTAAATACTTCATATTTTGTATCCATTCATCGATATATGTTAGAGAAGTACCGACTCCGTATCCGTACCCGTATCCACTTTCGTAGTCACGGCGGCGTCTTACTTTGTATGTATTTCGTGATAGGACTGAGTACGGAGATAGGTTGATAAGTTGTCACCATTCTTGTTCACCGGTGTTCTTATTGCTTGCTTCAGTGCAGGTGGAAATACTCCTTGTCGGAAGCACATATTAGCAAGATGGGTGATATAGACAATGAAGGAAACACCAACTATACACCAGATCGACATTCGTATGCTAATTTTTAACACTATGGAGCGGTTTCCCCGGTCCAATTAAAAATATAATAGTAACTTATATAAGTTATGTGAGTCGCAGCTGTCGAGTGTCGAGTGTAGTGTCGAACACAATTAGAGAGGGGACCCGCGACCGCGGTGATCCCAGTCAATGAGAGACGTATTAGTGCAGCCGCACCGCGCCCATGCACGCGGACAGCGCCTGTATGCCTGTATGCCTACGTCTAGCCTGTTATGTCATTCTACTCTAGCTGCATACTGCGCCCGCAACTTCGTCTACGTGGGAAAGTTAATTTAAAGATTTCAGGCAATTTAATACAACTGTTATTACGTAGCATTTTTGTCAAACAAAATATTTAAATTGATATAACTTTTTTATATATGAACCAATTGAAATTAAACAAATTCACAATATTAGGGGAAGTTAGTGGTTACGATAATATAATACTAAATGATGCATTTGAATCGGTTAAGCCGTTGCTGAGATTAGCTTGCACATACGCACAGACAAACAGATCGTGTTACGCTATTAATTACCCCTAATAATCGTTTCTTTTTAATATATCTTTTATGAACAGACAGCGATCCGTCGACAGAGGTACTTTTTGTTACATTTGTTCATTACATATTTGTCTGTATTCTATAGATACTCTTAGACATGATCAATAGACGTAATCACATCTCCTTTCCGTCACAACTGCTTTGTATCAAATTGGCGTATATAATCAAAAACAATAACAAATTGTACCCATTGAATACTAATACAATTAAGCCACCTCCAGTAGTTAGTTGAATCAGTCTAATGGCGCCGCACAAAATATTTTAAGAAAATTTGTATCGAGAAAAGAAGTTACATTTGCCGTGAGTTGGGGTTTTAGCGCGTATGCCAAGGTGTATGCGGAGGCAAAGGAGGAGGAAGGAGGAGGAAGTTCACGCGCTGTAGTAAATAAATTTTTGATATGATGAAATATGGTGTTAGAGATATTTATATTATATTTCAAGCCATTTCAATTCAATATAAAGTAATTCACTATTTAAACTGATGCAATAGGTATATTGGTAAGTACCAGACAAAGGAAATCGATCGCTCAATTAACTGACATAATACTAGAATTCTGGTGACAGAATTTACTTTAAATGAATATGTTCTTCACACAATTCTCGCAGTAAAAGCGTGCACGCTGATTAAAAAAATACTTAAACCTTAGGTGACGTAAATTACCTACCCAGCTGGACGAAGAAACACTTGAAATATGTTTCCAATGACAATAAACACATTCCACAGCACACAAGGTACCACAACCACAGCCCTACCGCATGACTAGGTACATAGGCTTTGTTACGTAGCTATTACTATTAGGCAATCAGCGCCCTAATCTTATAATAATCAACGAGTATTCAGCTTGGATTCAATTAGCAGTGTACCTACGTGTACCGTGCGTGCGTCTGCTTCGTCAGTCGCAGCAAACATTTAAGTCGAGTACAGACAGGACTCAATTGTTTTCCTATTACTAGATAAAGAAGCTATACTAGAAGAAAGTACAGCGAAGATTATGGAGCCGCCAAAAGGCCGCTATATCCTTACACCTCGATCCCACTGGTCAATGTAATTCACGCTCAGCGACCATGAATGAGTCAATCAGGGTGTTAGTTTAGCCACGTTCGAATGTATACCTAATATGTACGTATTAGTAGTTTAGGGTCACAACTAGATAAAATATTGATTTTATATATATATGGTGTTTAGTAAAACCACAAACATAAACACTATGTGGTTAGAAACTCTTGAAAGTTTAGAAGAAGTCACATACAAGTTTAAAAGTGCCGAGTAGTAAGTAGTAGCGTTGATTCTTACCTGAAAGTCAAACGTGGGGTAGATGGCCGTCGTGTCGATGTCGGCGACGCTCTCGCGGACCACGGGGCATTGTTCCGATTCGATCTGTTGACGGTTCACTTATATAGTTTAAGTTTCCTGTTAAATTATACTAAAACTTAGAATGGCTGACTGAATACTTTTTTCAGCTTCAGAGAGCAGCTTTAGCAAAGTTTGAGGTCGCTGTCTTCTCCAACTGCCTACTCCGCATCAATTGCGGTTGGGTGATGGAATACAAAGCCGCTGCTTTTTCTTACCAGAGCGAGGAATTAAAAACAATTTTAGTATAATAATACATTCGCTTACAGTCGGACACTGCACCTTTAATGTTACAAATTGAACTAATAAAGAATATGAATGATTGCTCGAATGGCTGTGCCACTGAACACTATGTTTAATGTTGGAACAGGTACCTACATTTACGATAAAGGTAAAATATTAATTTGAAAAATTAAAAAGCTTTAACATTTTAAATAAAATGTAAACAAAAAGTCAGACAACATGTGTATGTATGGTCGTAGTTGCAGAACAACAAGGCAGTCGTATTAATTGTAAATATTAACAGTGATTGACGCGCAATTAGGTACTCTGATATTACCATTGTTAGCATGACGTATATCATACGTCATGAATCATATTTCACATTTAAAATGTAACCTATACTTACTAATATATATATATATATATATATATATATATATATATATATATATACTACTATTGAGGGTACTACTTTACCCACACACGTAAATAAGTACTATATATATATATATATATATATATATATATATATATATATATATATATATATATATATATATATATATATATAATATATATATATATATATATATATATATATATATATATATATATATATATATATATATATATATATATAATATATATATATATATATATATATATATATATATATATATATATATATATATATATATATATATATATATATATATATAATATATATATATATATATATATATATTATATATATATAATATATATATATATATAATATATATATATATATATATATATATATATATATATATATATATATATATATATATATATATATATATATATATATATAGTACTTATTTACGTGTGTGGGTAAAGTAGTAACCTCAATTCCTCAGCATATCGGGGTTGGTGTGAGCTTAATTGCACTATAGCAAGACGAGCACGACTCGCGGCATTAGATATGTCTCGACGAGAGAATGTTTATGTAATTATTACGTCAATGATAACATCATTCTAAAAAGTATATCAAGAACACAATAAACAATAATAATAGTGTACAGGTATCTATTTACTAATTCCAATCAATTTATTAGTACATACATACATGTCCATACGTACATACCTGGTATATACTGACATTCTGTTCTGTTCCACCGCGGTATGTGGCGTCACCGATATTACACACACATTTGAACTAGTTCAAGCCTGTGGCTACTTTAACTAAACTAAACTTTATAATTACTTTCGCATTACACTACAAACAACAAATTACACTTGAAGATGAAAAGTCACCGGCGATAATGAAGGCCCGGTGATGTAGTAAAGTGGGAAACTTCATATTCAAGTTAGATTAAGTTAAAATGACAGGTAAATTGGAGAGGGATGTTCAAACGCATCCGGTGCTGTCCTATCCTGTCTTGTGATCGCGGACTAGCTGTTAGTTAGAATTATAATGGTTTTTCATTAAAAAAAATCTTGTACCTCTAACCTAACACCTAACACCTACAACATACCACCTCTATGAACAAATATCTCACAAAAATCATCTTCACTTTTAAACATGAAACCAATTAGAATGGAGTAGAAACTATATTATGATCAGATATTTAGTAATATTACTAACTATTAATAGATTACTTATTCTTAATTATTATGTTACTTATACAACAAATTAACTAAATGAATAATAAGTTGTAATGTTATAAACTATGTGTGAGTAACTTTACTAACCACATCTTGTCGCCGAAGTCCTCGTGCGTCCTCTTCGAAGCTGGGGCTAACTGTAAGAAAAGAAAAAATATATGTAATGACATGTTTGTATTTATGTTTTATTTTCGTCAAATATACATGTTGGCTACAATTTATTCCTAAAAATAGCATATTAAAATATGTAATTAAAGAATACCTTATCTATACATACAATATACATAATATGGCTAATTACACTTTCGAAAACATAATTAATTTTTTTAATTATAATATTTTTTGCTATGTATCCGTCTTTCCGTGATTATACGGGAAAAAAATTTACCACACGAGTACTTTCCACCTAGTAAAATGATGATTGAAAGTGATTGACTGAGAGTTAATGTACAATATATTAAAGTAAATCTAGTATGAAATAGTATCTTCATCCTACCCTTGGCATCTAGAATGCTGATTTGCAAGTTACTCTCGAGTATATACGGCTACTTTTGTTCTGGAATAAATTATATCATATATATAATTCACTACTTAATTCAAGCTACTAGTTTTTAGAAGGCTTCAATTAAAACGACACTAACAGAAACAACAAAAACTTTTTTCAATTTGTACAGACGGCTATTAACGGCAAGCATAGCAAGCAATATGTAAGGCTCACGCTAAATAATAAATGCCGCGAGACTTAATGCGATCAGCGCGTGCACGCGACACTTGTCACGAACTGTAGCACTTCACATTGTCGGCTTCCTCGCTTGTGAGTGTGTCCCTACATCCGGGCACGAAGAGTACAGCGAAGAGCGAAATGCATGGCGCAGTGGCGGAAATATTTGCACGTCTTTGCACTAAAATATTACGTGTATTTTATTGAGTCCAAATTTCAAATAAATGATTGATCGTGAACGCTGCATCCCACCCCGCACGTAGCGCGAGAGTAGCGTTTTGTAACAATCGGATGCGGATCAATCGGATGTTAATAATATATTATGCAATTAGCATTATAATCCACACAAACAATTAATTGAACAGTTTCAATTATGCGTAATGAAATTACGGAAAATCCGGACACGGAGCTAATATTGAGCTAGCCTTTAAAATATACGGCAGTAGTAATACTATCACATGTAAGCGTATCGTTCGCGCTCGACACCTGCGGGGGGTTGTTGATTGACAGGGTTAAGCGTAGGTTGACCTCCGTGGTTAGCTTTATTGATCTAGAAATTATCATAAGTTATTACGTACAATGGGCCTAATGAGCAGACACGTACACTATACGCACTTATTGTACTCAATGGAGTCTTGTTAGTAGAACATTAAGCAAATTATTTAGTACACTGTAATACAATTAATTAAGTTATTACCATATTAATAAGTAAATAAACTCAATTGGAGTCGGTTCGATCTAAAGAGTCAAAAGTAATAAGTAAAAATCTCTACAGTAAGTATCATATAAGAATTAAATATGATTAACAAATTCCTATGTATTTATGGAGTGAGTGTGTCCAGTCTCAATGATACAAAACAAATTTTATGATATAAAAAGCTACATATGTATAATTAATTTAATCGTTTTCACGGTACACTTCGTCGTGCACTTTCCGTTAACTGCGCTAGTGTACGAAGTAATCGAGCCGTAAATGATTGAAGCGGGGCCGCTCATTTCCGAATATGAAACATCAAAGTAATTCATACCATAATATAGATGTACTCGTATAGATTAAGTATGGTACCTCTTACAAATTGTTCAAGTATGATGTAAAGTTGCATATTAATTTGAGTTAGAAGTAGCCATGAGAAAATATTGATGCTGATTATACTTTTTTAATTTTCAAAATAAAAGGCAACAAAATCTTTTTGATGCTAACAAAGTACTATTGAATAGTAAAAAAAGTATAACTAGAATTTTCCGAACACCCAACACGAAAATTGTTAAAGCCAATCTACTCTTGAATGGTGAAGCCGCGGATCCTGTTGATTCTACGGTACTTCTCGGTATCACCATTGACTTTAAATTACAATGGGGATCTCCAAAAAGGGAGAAAAATAACTATCCCGCTGAGTTTCTTGCGCCGGTTCTTCTCAGGTCTGAGGCATTAACTTTAGTGAACCGATGGAAATGTTTTTGAGGTTTAAAACATGAATCATTTATTCTTACTGTGATAAAATGATTTTAATTTGAATTATGTAGACAAAGTTGTCGACGACACAAATGAGCTTCAACTACAATAGTTGAGTTGTAACTGACAAACGTCAGTGTCGTCCGTAACAGGTATCCACTTAATGTATTCGAGTATTTAGGTTACAACTTTTACCACTTTATTACTAGTAGTTAGCAGTAGTCAATTTTAATTCTGACTGTCGAGAATGTATCACGATGTACTGTACTCTCTACTCACACGTCCATATATAAATGATAGATGACAAGCGAAATTATCGCGCATTTTAATTATAGAAACTGAATATTTCCTATACAATTCCGTCTGTATTCTATTGTATTGCGATATCAAAATAAAATGACCGGTTTACATTATGTATGTTCTGCGACCGCCACATGTTGTAAACAAATACTTAGTTCTTAAAGGCAGGCTACAACGGGGAGTTCCCCCGGCTTTACTCGGCGTATTTATAATATTTTAATGTAAGTGGCACGTGACTGTCTTCTACGAATCATATTTAGATGTAATGTTACTTCCTCAAGGAATGCAACGCGCATACTTCAACGAATCGAGGGAACTCCTAAATTATTCTAGATACATTTGAAGAGATTTGATATGTTTCAGTGAGTGAAAGATATTTGGTGAAGGCAAATCGATAATGACATCAGCGACATACTAAACAGACACGATCTAACCTAACCAACCCCTAAAGTACATACTCGTATATAGTTCGTACACACAATATACGAACATTTACGAATTTATTTATACTAGGTATAGTAAAACAGTAAAAAGAAAATTTCTGCACATTTAATATTTTTACGGAAAAATTATGCAAGGAGGTGTTAAACTATTTATAGAATTGGAATCAACGATATTTTTAGTTTCTGTTTATCTGTTTGTACACGCACCTCGCTGGATCTACTGGACACATTCCAATGAAACTTTTTTTGTTATATACCTATGTATGATAGGTCATGGCAAAGACTATTTTTTAGTAGATTATGAAGACTAGCATAACCATAGTAGACCAGCTGAAATATAAGATATAATGAAACAAAAATGACAGTGATAGTTTACGTTGTCACGCCTCTAACATGTGCAATACAATCTCGTGATTGAATCTCAATTAAAAAGGATAGCAGTCAGTCGTGTGCCAACGAAGTTGCGGGCTCAGTAACGAATATTTGAAACAAACTGGCACATTTTTTATATCTTTTCTTTTGTCTTATCTCCTTCATATGACATTATTTTTACTGTCCTCTCATTATGTACACTGACATCTGATCTACTGTTATCTGCCCCTCTCACTGTTATGTTACCAGTTACTTCATTACTTTAATAGGTTATATTTAACAATTACATTTAAAGTGGGACAGTGTCTATTGGTTCACGTTTGTGGATCGTGGTCTTGCAGGGGTGTTACCATTCCATATAACACCATGTTAACACTAGTATTAAGTCGCTCTATTAAAATATTTGTGATTATAGTACCTACTGCATCGTGCAGTATCGAGTTTAGTAAACAGTTATGTGAGGCCGGAGGTAGAGTGGCTCAGGCCTCTTAATGTTAATTAGGAACGTTCACCACTACTTTACCAAGTTAATGTAATTTCGGATGGCAGGATAGTTTGATATCAATACGTACACGAGTGTAATAGAACCACAGGTCACAGATTTAATATATCGGTGTAGCTCCTGGAAAAAGCTTTTGACTGCTAATACATGTAGGCCATTTTAACTTGAAATTCAATGTGATCTAATATTTATATGGGTAGGATTGTTTTACCTTCGTGCAGCGTTTTATATCATCTCATTGCAGTGATAATTATAAAATAAGGGATAATTAACTATATACAATTATATTGGAGTAAAATTTTGTTTCAATTTGTCACATATGCGCAATACTATATGCTATTCTTTGACTTTATATTTTCAATATTTAACGACTGAAATTCCACTCTTCAGTGGATCGTTAGTGGAATGTAATCGACGGTACAGTACACTATGTTGTTCTTTCTACGGATAATAAATAAATATACTCAAGATAATAAATACGAGTGTTTCGCGCGGAGAAGGCATACCAAAAGCTGGATAATTCAAACTTCTATCACGTCTATACGATAAAAGAGAAAAGTATTAAAAAATTGGCATTTGTGAACGAATTCAATATAAAATTTTGATTATACATGCATTTATTACAAATTACTAAAACATACTATAGTAAGTGCATGTTGCGACGTATCTGTAAGGTTAATCGTTAAGGTTACGTTATTTGATATGAGATCACCTTGAAAGGTGCACTGAGATAATAGAGATCACCTTGAAACTTAAATGAATTTATTCACTAGGATAGACATTTTGGGTTCTCTGGCAACTGGCAGTCATACGCCACGCCCGGGACAATGGCCCCAATAAACATGTTCGACGTCACAGGTATAACTTACATTATACTTTGTACATGTAGAGGAGCGAGGCCTTAGTAATTTATATATATATATATATATATATATATATATATATATATATATATATATATATATATATACATATATTTTAAGTAATTATTACATTTAGAACAACGAACCATTATTAATTATAAGTATATCAAGTTCACAAAGGCACTTAGCTGATAAGAGGTTTCTGAATAATGAATTTCTATGAAATCAAGACTAGCAATGTCCCAGTTAGTTGGCCTCAAGAATTAAAACCCTCAGAGACGACGCGTCTATTGTGAGGTTTCTAATACTCATGAATAAGAAAAATATTCTAAAAGTCCTTTTCACAAACATATCTACAAGTCGCCATCTCTTTGCGTTGCGTTAAAGTAATACTATCAAATAGCGTAAACATTTTATAAACATTTTTTTAGTGTTCCCTATCTCAAAGTGGTGTCCGTCAGTCTGTCCGTCTGTCAAAACCATTTTCTGAAAATCACGTGTAGGAAACAAGCTGCAATTAATATCAAAAATCCAAGTTAGAATTTATTTGTACTATACTACAAAGGAAAAATCCCGAAAATTGGAATATTTTACATATATTTCAGAAAAAAACCACTACAAACTTATACTGTAAACTTATACTTCATACAAATGAGTGCATACGACCACAAATGTAAGAATGTCGACTCTTATTAGTAGTATTTTATTGAAATAGACTTATGATATTTGACGAGAAGTGAGAACTTACAGTATGTAATTATAGATTATAGGTATAATTTATAGGTTTAATATAGAAAGAAATCATTACAAATCATTTTCAAAAAATCATTACTTGACCGGTATTTTATAATTACTAAATAAGCGTTAAGATGGCCAGTATTAAATCATATCTTGTCGTTTGTCTCAGAATTGAACTCGCATACAACAGAGCACACAGAGAACATAACTTATTCCCTTGAGTGGTGGTGGAATGGTGGTAGTGGATACTATCCACAAGGATCTCGTTTACAGTCCCACCAGGCGTCGAGACGCCGCGATACATTTTGCATTTCCAAAAGTCTAGCCGAAGACAACTTTGTTATACGAGTATGTGATTAAACTGAAGTGTACTAACTGACGTACTCGTAGCACAGGTCACTGAATTATATATATATTTTTTTATAGCTACGATTAAGTTACAACGAGAACGTGGCGAATGAAAACGTTGCAAATAATAAATCTAAGTTGGTTTACTCAAGTCTTTTACAGCGAGCTATCTGTCTAACTGTCACTTTGTAACGCGAATCATGGAAGAAAATTAGACATCGCTTCGTTACCGTATAGGAAGTATTTTTCTCAAAGTAACTAACTTGGCTCAAAAACAAAAAGTGGATACTTTTTATTAATTTTGTTTTGTGTCCTTCCTTAGGGACCAAATCAACTGGCTCTCAAAGAAAAAATGATTGAAAATTATTGAAAAGAATGTTTTCAAGCTATCTGTTTCTACCCTCATTAGTCTAGTTCAGCCATGGATTTGCATAATGTTGTCTTTGGAAGGTTGAGGCAAATTTAATAGATCTTGAAAAGATTCGTATGAGAATCTCAATAAAGCATTCCAGCCAGACGAAAATACGACTCCAGCATCGGCTTTATAGCTGCGATGAAATCACCGAGAGATACACCATAATACATCTATAATCAAAATTAGCACATCCAACAGTTACTAAGTTGAAAAATGTGTGTGATTTGCGTTTTATGTTACCTTCGACGAGATACCTACAATACGACCTACAATACCTACAATATTACCCATCCAGACAGGTAGACCATAAGACTCATCACGAACGAAGATCAATAGTTACTGTAAAATGGACATTTAAAGCGTAAAGACATAGACAGGTTAGTTTACAGCAACTACTCTTGATCTCATTCAAAATCATTAAATATAGATTTATACATATTTTGTGACTATATTTAATATATTTATATAATATATTATAAAGTACTAATATAGTAATATAATAAAATATTATAAAGTCTTTGCTCTTAAACTGAAAATATCACATATTGACTTTAACAAATAATACTAACATTTGAACATATACATATTGGTCTAATTAGACCGTCTATAATTTAATCTAGTAACAATATTCCTATCTCATCTCGTCTCGTCCAGTCAATTGTGGCGTCAAAGTAGCGGGATTAGCTGCTTTAGTTACTTCTAATGGCAAAGGTGTATCTCAGAGGCTTGTACGTAAGCCTATGGTGGTGTATGGACGTATGTCCACCGACGACCGACGAGCCCATCTGTTTGTGTAACGGTTGATTTAATTATGTACATATAGTTATACATATACACACACATATATATATATATATATATATATATATATATATATATATATATATATATATATATATATATATATATATATATAAAATAAATAACTGAAGCTTCCATTTGACACGACATTTGTATCTTGCGGTGACAGACTTTAACGTTTTGGATTATTCCTATTCGTCAATAAGCGGCTTTTGAACATCGACGTATTTTTGTGAAATTGAACTAAAATGGAAGCCCGATGCTTCGAGGCAGGCTGAGTTAGCTCTCAATAGACTTTTCTCCCAAACACGACACACCCAATGCAGGAGTGACGTTACAAAACCAAATATTTACCTAAAAGTTAAAAATTACTTTACTGAAAATTCTATATACATTAATATGCCTCCTTTGTGTAACTAATATCGCTCCTGTTTCCATCACATTATGAAGCACGAGGTGCCAAACGATAACAGGGGTGTGTTATTAATTTTAAAATGGCGTTGCGTCGACTCGGCACGGTGTTGTAATCACGGTAAGCTCTCTGACACAATGAGATCAATCTCCGCAGTAATGCAGCTTCATTTGGAAGCTTCTTCATTTTATTGTCGTACCGACGCGACGCACGAATGTGTACTAAAGGAACATTCACATCGTTCAAGGACTAACGTATGATAGATATATATTTGATCATGACAATATTATCAGTTGTGCTAAGTTTGGCGGAAACATGTTTGGTACGCGATAGTAACCCAGATGAGAGATGCTGACTTGCATACGTCCCCGTAACCGTCTTTAACCGTCTTTAGACTTTAAGCAAGCCCTTGTGTTTTGTACAGTATTTTTGTTACTCGTGCTAACTATTCGCGCCGAACAATTTTATATGTTAAAGTAAAAATGTATGATTTTTTTGATTTTAATATTTTCTGTTATATGTCCTGTTATTTACATTTTAGACTTTTAATTAAAACGTATCACTTTGACTCCGAGCAACACGTACTCATATTGATGCAGTAGTGCAGTAGACCTACTGTGTTGTTCACATCACGCTACCATGAAACTAATATCCGTTTTCTGTATCAATGCAAAAAATGATATTCGTTCATATTTTATTAAAAAAAATTCAGCAAATGAAATAGTTTAAAATCGTTATCCAATGAACAAGGATGTCCTAGATTTGATAAATATATAAATATATAATATCTATTATACATAATACGAATATATACATCATATTCACTATCGTAGTATCGTCACTATTATTTTCTAAGTGCTTTTTGTTTCTTTTTCTTATTTATAATATCTTCTTTAATTCTAAAGAATATTATACTTAAAGATCACATATGAGTTCTATTTTATTTTGCATCTATTCTATTTTGTGGCAATGCCGACAATTTCAGTGGAAAATTTCAAAATGATTGGACAGTGTTCTTTATCAGTAGTTATCACTATTAAATTCACCTTTTATTGAATGTCCGATTTCCCATCTGTTTGGCGAAACGCGCGTAGTCAATTATTTATGAGGCAGCGTCGAGTCACAAACGCATGTGAGCTCACGAGCCAGCGGAAATCGATGGAGATATTGCTTGAGGCCTCCGTGTCCAATAATAATTTAAAATAGTAGATTTATTAGGGGTACTTCGATACGATACTACTAATCGGATGGTAGTATCGTATAGTAGGGTAGAATAGTTGTTAGAGTCCGTCCCCTGGCCTCTTGGCAGTTACCTGCAGAATGAGATTTGTGTGCTCCGTGTTGATTATGAAGTTAAGAGCAGACTTCGATTCCCCGATGATTAAATATCATCACACCTTTCCTTCTTTCTTTACGTCTAACTTTTAAAAGGATCAGGGCTCGAAGGACTGTGGCCAACTTCGCCTGATATACGGAGCATTAGGGCGTCAAAGTAAAATTTATGGAAAACACTTTATGGCTAAATTTCTAATACACACGCTGTTGACTCTTTTTTTCTATACATACACTTTTTCTTGGTAATGTCTAATGTCGTTAACCTCTTCGTTTAATGTGCAGCACATGCCATTTTACTTGCAGAGCCAAATTTTTAAAATTATTGTATTGAATTAAATCAATCAAAAAAAAAAAAAAAAGAAAAAAAAAAATATATATATATATATATATATATATATATATATATATATATATATATATATATATCTATATATATATATATATATATATATATTATATATATATATACATATATATATATATATATATATATATATATATATATATATATATATATATATATATATATATATATATATATATATATATATATAGATTTATTTAGTTTATTATAAAAACATTTTTTTATATTACACTCGTGTATTTAGAGACTGTGAACCAGTGTTGCGCCCAGATGGCATTTACATGAGAATTGCTTTACATCGGCGCGTCGTCTGCCGCCCTTTTGTGAAAGAAGCTTTTACAGTTTTTGTTTTGTAAACGAAATTGACAATAGAATGTGTATTTTAAGTATTTGTTCATGAATAGATAAAAGTTGACGTGGTGATGATTAATAATGATTTGCAAGTCGTGGGTTCGATCGATTTTCCATTAGATTGATTGATTAGTCACAGTCAACACGTTGACATTATAATCTTGCACTATTACAACAACGGAAAAAACAATACTAATTGTATTTGCTGTATAAAATATATATAAAATATATGAATTTATTTATACTTGCAAAAAGTCCCAAACGTATTGTAAACCTCGAAGCTTCCAAAGTAAACAGCCATGGACGTACTCGTACGTATCATTATTCGAGTGCACGTTTGTTCAGCGTTGTCGTCTTACCGAGCATGAGAATTGAGAGCGAAGTGACAGTGACCTTGAACTCGCGCCCAAGTTTTAGTTAGCGCCTCTCAGAATATGTGTCACAAACAAACAATAGCAATAACATTATTTTATATCAGGTTGTATATTAGTTTATAATTATTAGTTTATTATCGATATTTCTTCTTCTAAAGTAAGATTAAATTAAATACAAAGATAAAAAATTTATTCGATTCAAATCTACATTTTAGTCAAAATGATGTCAAGAAAAGTATAATTAACTTAACTTCACTCGCGACTAATCGATGTTATTCCACTGTCTATTTTTTATTTCTCTTACGGAAAATTTGCCTTTTCTTAATGCGTCAAGGTCATCAAAACTGTCATATATGATGCTTTAGACTTTCAGGCTTTCGCCCATTCTACAACAAGGACCAAACATAAAAACGTATACATATATAGCTTTTTCAAACGCAACCAGAGTATCACGAATCAAATTTTTAACGCACCTCGAGAAAAAACAAAAGATTTTAACTGACATTTTTTAACTGACTTATAAAACCTTCTAAGTGTTCAAATAATCTGTATCGAGTTTAAGTATTTAGGTAGGATAAAGAAGAAGCCTTAGTAGTGATGGGAGCAAGCGATATGGTTCTTTGGAAAATATCGTGTAGCTAGGAGTACAGTAGCTAGTGCGGCTCGGACAGCTCGTGCCACACTCCGACTACAATCTATTATTAGCTTGGCGCTAACGTTCAGATGGCTCAGTGATTCGAGTTTGATAACTCTTTGGTATTCCGTTCTGTCCGTTGGTGTCTTGATTGTTTCTGTTGTACTTCCTTACTAAGCAGTGAGTCGTCGTCAATTCAACTATTAAACTGTATTCTTCAAGAACACTACGGACAGAAATATTTTAAGAAAATATACTCACTGTCATATTAAATAATATAGGTCAAGTGCGAGTAGAACCCGCGCACCAAGGGTTCCGTTCCTATTTTAAAATTGCAGATATTCTTCTGAGGAAAATTCTACTTATAAAATTTGACAAACTTAAATTTGCAGTCGAATCCACTCTTTTGTATTAAATTAACTACAAGGTATAAGTTTGTAAAGGTTTCTGTCTGCGTTAAACTAAATGTGTAAATTCTTACTTTTCGTCAAATTTCAACTTTCAATTAATAAGAGTCAACAAACTTAAGTTTGCGTTCGTATGCACTTATTTTGTAGGTAATGTGTACATTTGTAATAGCTTTTATTTTTGGGATATATCTATAATTTTAATTTTTTTGGATTTTTTACTTTGATTATACTATAGGCTCTACCGCCACGAGCGGTACTTTCTAAGTTTTAATTACACGGCGATTTTCATACAAAATGCAAAGAAATTAAGCATAAACATATCTTTTTACTTACTTGATTGATTGATTGCGTCGACTTAGAAGTTTAATTTATTTTGTACTTCAAGATATCATCGACTTGGATATTTGATATAAATTTCAGCTTGATTATTTTACGTGATTAAGAGAAACTGGTCTTAACAGGCAGACAGACAGACGGACGGAAAACAAAGTGATCCTGTAACGGTTCTTCTGTTCTTTATTTTTTTGAGGTACAAAATCCTAAAAATATTTCACAAAACAAAACACATTTAAGGAATGACCTGAACCAATCGGATTCTTCGAAAAATTATCCAACTAATTTACTTCTCGGGACACACCCCACGTGGGTCCAATACTAAGCACATATTCTAATGCAATGTTTCCAACAAAAGTACCGTTACAATGCAGGTTAAATGTATTTATAAACCTTGGACATGAGCGGCGCACACAGACAGACACCTTTGTCCCTGTGTAAGTATTTACAATGTAAGCAATGCAAAAAATCCAAATTATCAAATGTAAATCTAAATCTTAAGCCAATTTTAAATAAATGTTTTATTTTTTAGAATATTTTTATAGTTAAAAACGCTACATTTCGAAGGTTACTATGATCATGGCAAATGTATTATATATTCTTGTAATTAAAAATGCCAAAGTACAAATGTATAAAGCTCGTGAGAGGGGAGGTAATCATTCCGCTTTTATTTATTATGGGTTAGTTAGTCAACTTAATTTGCAGAAACATTGCAAATGCGCTACGAAGGTATTTATTTTATCTAACTTAATTCTTGTAAACTCGCTTCTCCGTATTTACAACTAAATATTGCAATATTTAGCTTAGCGTGTCGGCTAAATGGTCTAGCGTAGCCCAAAATGTAAATAGACAACTTTTAGACGGTTAATACTAACGCAAATAATAACTGTGCCGTACTATACGAGTATATCAATATACCCTATTTCGTGCATACAAACGGTCGCTAAAATGAAAAATAACCGTCTAAAACACAAACGAATACGTGTATGCGAGCAAATACATACCTATTCAAAAATGTATATTGAAAAAATAAAAATCGTTTTTATTTATAATGGACGTGTACACGTAATAAATGATACTGGGTCCAAATTTCCTTTGGCACCATATTTTTCACTAATTAATATGTGACGTCCTTTTATAGAGTCCAGTTCATTATTCGTTCATGTCATTCACATGGAAAGTAAGTGGAAAAACGGAGTGTACTAATAGTAGATGCACGTTATTCACGCCGGGAGATAAAAAAGACGTAGATTATGTTTAGACAAGTGACATTAGTATGAACATATCTCCAACTTAATAATAATGTCCAATACAAAAAAATATGTTTAGATATATGTAGTTTTCTTTTTTAATATTGACGTTTAAGCTAATCCTCATTAGGCAAATTGAAATGAAACATTTTGAAACTAACAACAAGTCTTTTTTTCGTGCAACCATAAAAATTGGACAATTCTCAGCTACTCGTGTTTCGCAGGTGTGGAGACAATAGCCGTGAAGTGGCGGTTCTCGGTGCATTTTGTCCTCAAACACATTGCACAGTGCACAATGCACACGACAAGTCGTGAGTGCGTCTACGCGTTGGAGTTTTTGTAAATGTTCTTAACCAGGCTTAATGACTAAGGGTGAGAGATCATTTATATGATTTCATGTAATTAAGTGCAGTGAATCATCCAAGTTAGAACATCTTGGCGAAGTTCAATCTCTCTCTCTTGAATAAAAATCTGCACTTTTCATTTTAATACATATTTACGAGTAATTTCTAACAAGTCAATGAATAAATGGTTCATAACACTCTACGTAAACCTTTTCCACATTTTTGTTTGTTTGTAAATACGATCACAATATCCACAATATAGACTATTAGCGTAAACTATTATTTACGCTATGTTTTATCTATTATAATGTGGACATATTTACCGATACCGATACCGTAGCATAATTTAAATTATTTGTAGGTGTTAAATAACGCATTGAGTTGAGATTTCATTCGTCTAAATAACTTAAAAGTGGACAACAAAACTTGTCACCGTTTCCTTGTGCTTACTTCACCAAATTTAAGATGTACAATAGACATTTCTTCCAAAAGATTTCAGTTTTAGAAGTAACATGCAAAAAAGTAAACGTACTGGCTTTTCTTACAGTTAAGTATTAGAATAAAATATTATTATATTTTAATCACAAAGGAGGAAACTTCTAATATACCCGTATGAGTATGACTTTGACAGAATAAGTAATAAGTAACAGTAATAAGTAACAGTAGACAACATTTAGTATTCCTTCATCTCGTGTCCATATGATGATGTTGGCAATTAACACGAGATGGCAAAAAGGGCAGCCGCAGAAACAATTGTGTCGACACAAAATACAATAATTGCCAATCCAAATGGCTACACAATGAATAGACGTGCGTCCACCGCAAGCCTTCAGATCGTCGCCTCTTCCGCAACCCTATCTCCTTCACATAAGAGCAGTTATCACGCCATCCTCCGACATCTGCGTCGTTTTCATCACACACTGCTTTATGAATTATCTACGTGAGATTAAAAAGCTCTATAGAGATTTATGTTGCTTTTAATCTATATTTATTTCAAAGGACAGGCAGGTCAATTCTTTACATGAAAGATGTAAGAAGAATATTAAAAGCCATTTGATAGTCGTCGGTCTGCTAGTTAGTGAGTTAATCATGCAAAAACCTATAGTTCAGAGCCTGAAGCAATACATAGGATAAAGTTAAGCAATATGGAAAGAAAAAAATGTCTTATGGGACTATATCGAAAAGGGTTTGAGATATAAATTCTTAATATATTCTATACTGCATCTAATTTACGTGGTAAAGGTGAGAATTCCAATATATTAACGTTCACCTCCACTATCCGAAATATCAATATCCTCCGGAGTTTTATACAGCTCACAAACGTGTCCAGCTCCTGATTGGACAATAAGGGTCCAAGCTGTCCAAGGTCCAGCTGAAACTTGTGTGGATTTTTTTGACGAGGCTTCGTTCACAAACTCTATTTATCGTTTGCTGTTTTTTTTATTCTTCTCTGTTCTCTTGCCACTGAAAGATTAACCGTTTCAAGAATGATTCTTACTACTATGTCATGACACCGCGGGTATTGACCGCTATCTAAGAGTATTTATGTTACTGCCTCTTTACAGATGCTTGGTGGCTTTAGCCCATCGTACCAATTTACTTTGATCTGCGAGTCATTTAGAATAAATTTAGATAACTTTTTTTAAAGTTTTACAGACCAGTCGTAAATTAGGGTCCGCCAAAGCTAAAGATAAGAATACAGAATCCTCCTATAGTTAGCCATTCATTTTGTATTTCTAGGCCTTTTACCTTATACTTATCATTCTCATCTTGCCTGATGAAAGATTTTATTATTTCTAAGCCCCTATCATAAATTGTTTATGGAAATGACGTCTTGACTTGAGTTCTGGGACACTTCTGTTTTTTGAAAGTGACAATATCATTGTATAATTTTCCCAGAACATGTCTTCAACCAACTTTTGGGTGTTTATTTATCTCCAAGGGTTTCTTTATCTCAAATCAAGACTACAACAACTTCTATAAAACCAACACTTTTTATTTCTAAACAGAGTATGTACTAGCCCAATTTCAAAGTCTTATAACGCTTACATACAGCTTCTCTAAGAGGATTTTATTAATGTAGTATATGAAGAAAGGCCAATTTGGACGTGATATTACAAAATTGTCGTAAGGATAGTCTACCTTTTCAAGATACTTTAATACTCCGTCGACTACTATGTCTAGAGACGGAGTGTAGCCTTAATAATCTTTTTTCTTGGCGAGAAATTTAGAAGGTTCGGAAATCGTAGAAACGCTTCTCATTATAAATTTTAAGGTTCGCGGAATGGAAGGATAGGTTATTAATAAAGGTGGTTAACGGTATGATAGCTAGTTAAGTAACTCATAATAAGTATAAATATCCATTTTAATTATAATCGGAGCATATTAATGATTTTTTCTTTGAACTATAGTCAAGCAAATAACAAAATCTTGAAAAAATCAAGTATAGCACCGGCAAAAAATGTTGTTTCAAAGCTCGGGAAAAACATTGTTTGAAAGTGGCATAGTTTCTCTAAATAGGGTAGAGACTCACTTGAAGACGATCCACGCCCCGGTAAGTCGATTGAAGTGAGTAGTTACTTCGGAATATTATAGAAAATGTTGACAAATTTGTATTTTTAAATGTGAGATTGAGATGTGAGAATGTTCACATCGCCATATTTAAAAAAAAAAACACCATGTGGAGTGTGAATTGATATTGGAGAGGAACCTTGGGTTCATCATCAAAAAAGGCACATCACGACTTAGGAAGTTTGCGGTGTCATAGTCGGCGAAAGTAATCGACTAAAGGCCTGCACGAGAACACGTACGTTGACACGAGGCGCGTTGCGATGGCTGCCATGCACAAAGCGGGCTTCAAGATTTCGTAATAATTGTTACCATACTTTTAAAAAGAACATCCTAGACAGATGTAAAGAAGTAAAAGACGCAATCTTGTTTACTTCGCAATGTCGCAATGTCGCAATTTTCGCGCGAAGACGAAACATTCTTTATGATGGTATAAGCTAAGCCTCCAATACGCGAACTTGAAATGCCCCCTCGTCCCAAGGCCAAACATTGTTCATTATTTTTAAATTTGCGTACATATGTACAATAATATTTATGGCCTCGAGTGTGGAGCGTCCCGCCGCTCTCCTACCAGAGGTGCAATGTCGCAAACCCTCTGGGCACTTTGCCACGACTTTATATATGAACGTCTTTTGTATATGAACGTCTACCTCTTGCTAGCGCTTGACACTGTGAAAACTGGTCAAAAGATTCAATGAATAAAAATCCACAGTACAGATATTTATTTATTTAGCTTCACGCTGTATCCCGCACATGGCAGGGTAGGCAGAGGGAACCGTAGGAACCTAGTGTTAAACACTTCGTTCCCCATTTTATAGACAAATTACAGATATTTGAGTCGTTATAAAAATAAAATTGGTTTAATTACACGCTGTCGCCGTAAATGGTATATTAAAGCTACCTATTTTTGTCTTATGTTGAAACTCACTAAAGTTTTCAATCGATTTATACATAAACATGATCAATAAAAAGTATTAAAATTGTGCTACTGCGAAAACTAAAACTAAAACTGTGCTACGAGGTGGAACCAGGAGTTACATGTTGAATTAAATAAGGGATCTCTTAAAAGTGGGGAGGTTACTTGAGTTCAGAGAGCACATAACTCGGTTATAGCGAAGGCCGGCGGGATAGCTCACGCTAGCAATAAGTAGTCCACATCGCGCTCGTGGACTTACAACTATATCGTTCATAAGTAGGTTTTAGGAACGTTCGTATGTAATACGATGAAACAATTATATCTTTATCTACCGAAAAATAGCTTAATCTGGTATTTGATGTAATTAAGATATTATTGCATAGCGAAATTTTTACTTCGAACGGTTGTCATGTAGGCTCGAAGGGTCTTCTCACGAATCTTGGAAATTTGAGTACTTTGCATTTTAAAAAAATGTAGTTTACATTTATTAATGACTATTATTTTCATGTAAATTCTTTTACCGTGTCTACTATTTACATCCATCATATATGGATCATAAGTGTTAATAAAATGTACAAATAATTAAATACTTTCATAATATTTTAATGATAAAATAGTTATATAAAATTAATTTGTGGCTTAAATATTAGATTTACTAAATTGTATGTATTAGAAATACTATAAAAAGAGAATCATCAGATAAAATAAAACGATAAAATACCATTCCTTGCCTATTGCCTAGGTCTTACAATAGAATACTTTAGGCATAATTATTCCCAAGTACTAGGGAATTATTTAGAGGCTGGTAATGGAAAAGTTGCACCGGATGGTGTAGGTGTGACCTAAAAAGAACTGTTGACAGAGCTGTGGTAGGAGACCCACATATTGTTAACTTAATGTCCTTAAAATAAATCTTATTATGTAGATTTTATATTAACATGAATCCAGTCAGAATCAATATCTGTATTTAGTGCAAAATTATAAAAGTTTAAAGTGTATCTTTACCGATGACGATCTAGAGTTCAGAGGACTTTCTTGCTACGCTTACTTGCTTAACATTTTTACTTCGTATATTACGCATTTTCGAATAATTACTATATTACAGCAAAGTAGAATCACGACTAACGGCGTGCATCAATGAATCTTACCATATCGTTAGTTGTTTATACTCTTCTAAGATGGAATGAAGAAATATATCTTAGGATAAATAATATGATAGTATGTTAGTATGATAGAAACTTTTAAAATATAAGGAATAACATGCTTGGAAGTGAGTGAGTGTGTGGGTGTTATGGGGAAAATTCAATTCCAATGTAGATTACCAGTTGCGATTCTCTAATAGAAATTTTAACAGTTCAAGAAGTAGATCCATGAAGCTAGTTTTATTTTCATGTAGATTACGTGGGACTGAATGCATAAATAATAGAATAGAATAGAATAGAAGATCTTCAAGAAGTTTATTTGTTGTAATTGTTGATTTAGGTGTCTTATTGTGACAATAAGGTGCCTCAATTAACAAACCTATACCATGTGAATTTCATTACAAATCCAATTAGTTACAATAAGTTTAACGATAAGTGATTCCATTTGTAATTTCAGTTTTACTTAATCATTTACGCAATATTAATATTCACTCCATTCGTTAGTCATTCCCTTACCTACGTCATCATTTCCTCATTCTATATAACTAGCTATATTTATAACTACCCCTATAGTTCCTTAGAAATTCACATATTCTTGAGACCACCATGTTAATAGAATAAACAAAAAATAATTACAAAATTATGATGAAATTTCGTGACCCTGTTTTCAACATTTCGACCCCTAAACTGGTGGTGGGGATTATATATATATATATATATATATATATATATATATATATATATATATATATATATATATATATATATATATATATATATATATATATATATATATTATATATATATATATATATATATATATATATATATATATATATATATATATATATATATATATATATATATATATATATATATATATATATATATATATATATATATATATATATATATATATATATATATATATATATATATATATATATATATATATATATATATATATATATATATATATATATATATATATATATATATAGATATATATATATATATATATATATATATATATATATATATATATATATATATATATATATATATATATATATATATATATATATATATATATATATATATATATATATATATATAGAAATATATACGAGAAAGTAAAATTATATAAGATTAGAACAATGGAAGGTCACATGAGTTCAAAGGGTAACTCAATTATGGCTTTGCAGCATCGTGCTCAAGTAGCCCTCGCGGTACGACGCGCAAGACAATTGCATATCAAATTAATGTAACCATATGCTCCTCCTGTCTCCCCGCTTATGGTATAGTATAGTATAGAGAGCGGCTCATGTAGAGCGGCTCTCGCGGGTTCTCTCGCCACAGGATAAAGGCGAAATAGCCAATCACAAAGCCATATAGTTAATGGTAATATTACAAGAAAAGGTCGAAGAGATTGACAATAGTAGTAATAGTAGTCTCACTATCATATGCTGTATATAAACATATTATTTGCAGGTAAAATTGAACGTATTTAGTGTAGGCTTGATGAAAACAAACTTTTTTACTTTTTTTACAAGCTCTGAAAGGGTTAAGGAGGTTGTCATTCCGACATAATCCTTTTTCGTATTTAATGTTCTTTTTTAGCCCATAAGAGTATGTACTAAAAAAATAACAAGAATTTACAACACAAGGGAACCTAACAAATAATCATGATAATAATAACTAGGTACTGCCTGTACCTATAAATATTATAGCCAGTGAACACCATATCCATGACAATTTGACAATTCGCGTTATCATTATCAAGACAGATGCATTCAGCTGACGGCCTTTACTAATTTATTTTTGTTTTATTTTTTAAAACGCAGCACAATGTGAGAGACATTGAAATGAACTGTTATTATTTGTTAAAAATATACTTCTATACAGTTGTCAATATAAATTTTCAATATATATTGTCAATATAAATTTCCATCGCCCGTCGCATGTCCCGGCCATTTATAGATCGTACTCTTAATTAAACAGTAGACAGACAAATATTAATGAATATTCAAATGAGATCGGTTCCCTTAGTGTAACGCTAAGCACTTAGCGTTTTATAAACAATGTGTAAGTTCATTATTCCACAGTTTACATGATTATTTGGAGATTTACGTCCTAACTCTCTGTAGCGATGGCGATAAACTAATATGTTAGCGACAGTACGGTACCTCGTGCAGAGGGGAACTGCGACAGGCAAAATACACTCGGTAGCGAAATACGATTAATTGATCACTGCATTGGTTTATTATTGGTTTATGTGATGTGACTTGAAGCTAGCTTTGATGCGCTGATGACATCGCTTGTATGTGCTTTTAGCAATAGACGCCGTTGTGAGCTAATATATCGTATGAGTTCGATGATGTTGTGAGATATTCGTCTCATCTTTTAAGTAAAATTAAGCTATCGTATGCAACGACTATCTGGAAACGAATGAAGTTATTTGTAAAGTTTCCGATTTTATTCTAACTTGGTTATTTATTTTTGTACAGCGGTAACCACGTTAAAGGCTAAGGCTAATCTTTGACGTGCAAGTGCTGTGGAATTTCACAGTTCAATAAAACTTATTTGAGAAGCATTCCGTACCTCTTAAGTAAATAATGTTCGCTTAATGGATCAATACTTATATGGAATTGCTTATTTCAATCGAGTTAGAGCTTGAGAAATAACACTAAATGAACATAGGGCACATCAGTAACTTTCCAATACTTTTATCTAAAGTTCTCTGTCTAACTTTAATAATTAATCACTCATCAGTCATCGGTCTGAAACTTTCAATGCTCAAGCTAGATGATTAACTTAATCCCTAATAACTTTATACTTGCAGTGACGTGACGTAAGCTTCGCAAAGTAACTTCTTGACAATTCAATTGCGACTCGTGTCTCGCACGCCGCGGGTCGACTTGCAAAGGAATCACCTCACTTAATATTTTGAAGCCCAGAGGGAGAATAATGTTTTGTAGTTAGGAGTTGTAGAGATCTAATCAAATAATGAGACGATGAAGAAAATGAAAATAAATATTGTTGCTAACTAAAGAAATTCTTATTTACATATTTGCCTGGACTTTGACAGACCGTATTCAATTAAATTTGAAGGAAAAGTTTGTTATGTTGGTCTTTAAATACTCTCGATACTAAAAGCACCCTTAAATATACTTTGAAAAGTTTGGTATCAGACTGATAAATATTATAAGAACTTATGAAGTTTGCTAAACAAACATTTTATTTATGTATAGGTATGTCCTTTTCGTTTTCCTTACGTGCTGGTACAAACTAAACGGTATTTAATGAGGTTGGAGTTACGTGAGGAGGTCTTTAGTTCACTCACATACCTATATAAGAGGATATATCTTATTTTTTGCCAACAACGAGTCACATAGGAAGTATAACGAACACATTTATAGCACAAAATGTTCGAGCTTTAAACGTGTTCTATGCATTCATAAAAGTTCGGAATATGTGTGCGTAAATCAGAATATGCTTCAGTGCCATTCGATAGCATTGTTTAACATTTGTGTACAACATATCAGATACTCCATACGAGTATTAATGTTACATACGTACAATTCACGCTGAAAGGCTTTTGACACTTGTTATATGAACGACCAATAATTAGCGAATGATTTAATTATTTTCTCCTTAATATTTAACCTTTTATGCGAAAATTTCATGTTGACACCGGTAGCGAGTGGAGTATACATATACAATAGAGCGTCAGTTTAAATAGTTTTGATGCGCTTGAATATGGCGTATTCATAGAGTGATAGCGGCAACGAGAGGATTGTTCGGGCACAAGTAATTCATTTGAATTTTCAGCGACATTCAATATCACATTTAATATATAAGTCACGCTAAGGGACACGCGGCCGGTCCCTCGAAGTGATTTATCAAAATGTACGTACACAATTTTCGTGATAAAAAGCCTCCCAAGTCGAAATACTGGATCTGGTTGCTTTGAAGTTAAGTATACGTTTAATTTAACGCTTAAATACTTACCATACATTTCTGACACGAATCACGTGTCAAAGTTTTAAGATATCTTTTTATTGGAAATCTGTTTTGAAATAAATTAAGCCTTTTATTAGAAAAAGGGCACGTGAAAAATCAATAGGATTATTCGTTATTTCGCTACTAATTAACAGCCTTCTTTAAGATTACAAAGTAAAAATTATATAAAAATAGAGATTTATAATGTTTATTATAAAATATGATTGTTTTTATAATATCAGTATATACAAAATAACACATAATAGTGAATATAATTAAAAAAATGCATTTAAGGCATAAGGCCGAAACACAAAAAGAAAAGCAAGGACATAAGAAGCAAAACAAACATTATAGGTGGTCTGGAACACTGCAAAAGACTGAATGCAAATGGGCCGGACATGTTGCACGTATGAGCGAAAAAAGATGGGCCAATATAATTACTTTATGAAAGTGACCTGTCGGAAAGAGACCCAGAGGTGGGTGGGTCAGCTACGAGGTGGCTCTACGAAATTTAAAAAATTGCACCCACAATGCCACTAACATAACCGTGTGGAGGGAACTGGAGTAGGCCCTTATTCTATAGAGAGGTCCTTAATAAATTCAAAGAAACAATTAAATGAATACATTTTTTATATATTTTTATTATATTTATATATTGGATAACAGCGAGAAAAGAGAATAATTATTTTTGTAAGAATAACTGCCTGCTGTTTAATGTTATTTCATTAAAATAATGTGCGTGCGATAATTGCGAATTAATGTATATAATAAACTATAGTATGTTTAATGTTATTAAGGAATTAAAAAGCTTCTTTATTATTTATATAATTAAAAAATGCAATGCAAAAATGCATTTAAGACACATATGTGCTTTATATTGTATTTTCTGATCTGGCTCTTCTTTTTTTTGTATATGTGCATCTTGTGCAACAGTCTTTACAAGGAGCCGACCTTTCAGTACTGCTACTGCACGGAACCAAAGCTGGATTGGATTTGTCCTTTAAATGATGCGTCGAATGCCTATTTCTCTAACAAGTGATAAATGCAATATAGTAAGTTACATACGACGTTCTATTTGCAGCGTAGTCAGTTAGTAGCAAGTTTGTTCATAAACTTGAATCTGCTTTCAATTGTTTGTCGCAAACCTGAGCAACAACGAGTGCTGTGGTTGAACGATTAAGCTCCGGTCAGTAACTGACCAAAGAAAACGATTGTTCCTTTCAAAATAATTCTTACTCCGTCTACACCAAGCTTCTGACCCTCAGATGAACACCACTTACGATAGAATAAAGATTGACGAAATTTCTATATCGCCTACTACAGTTGGGTTTTTTATAAACATATTTTTATGTTCCGATGCATGATATAGTCTAATATATTCCACATCCAAGCACGAAGTATCTAAAGAAAAATTACGAAACCACCTAACATGTGGCTGTCAGAAGTACGGTCATAGTTTTATACTCACATAAAACAAATGCGTGAGCTCCCAACCTCGACGGGCGACGTGTATGCCTCGGGGGGCAGGGAAAAGGTACAAGAACGCACAAATTGATACAACAATCAGGCGCAAAAATATTTATAATCTTTAAAGGTTAAAACTTACTTTAAGCCTATAGGCTTTCTGATACGCCTTACTTGATTAAGGCCTATATGGCCTTGATTAAGGCCTAGTGTTATATATTTTTGTTGGAAAGTTCATCTTTGAATGACCCTTTTAATAATTATTACAATAAAAGCATATTTAGTCTCGTAACTTCCCTTTAATAACGAGAATATTTGGCACTCGAAAACGAGAATCTCGTCGATACTCAGCAGCACAGCTTTTGCCAGAGGCGTTGGTTGGGTAGGTTTGTGTCGCTGTCAATTTAATACCGCATACAATTCGGAGTGTACCTAGGAAATGCAAATACTAATTCCCTCTGACAACTGCCTTACGTCATCCGCATATGGTGTAAATTCATACCATACGAACAAAACGCTGTCCGTGTTCACTCGTCATTCACACAGCGGGAGTATAGAACTCATTGCCGGTGTCAGTATTTCCTATATCATACAATGTTGGAGTATTCAAATTAAAGGTAGATAGGTGTTTTCTAGGCAAGCCTGCGTCACCATAGACCACCTAAGCATTAGCCTTGATGCGGTCAAACGCAAACCTATTTGGTTATATAGTTATAGTCATAGGTCATACTTCGATCGAGAGGAGCCGCGGACAGGTCGCTAGTAAGCATATAAGAAAGACGAGGATGAACGTTACGTGTAACATTTTATACGTATGTAAATACATAGCTTCACGCTTTGTTCTTAGCGCCCTGGTAGCCGCCCTGGACACTTCCCCTGCTGTGGTCCCTGCATATATCAATAGCGCAGCCTACTGTCATAAACCTCTTCATATATGGCTACCGGGGTATCCTCACGTTTTATATGTGCCCTTCTTCCAGTATCTTCGACACAGTGTTGTTGCAAGTCAAACGAGGTCTCCCTCTACCACTGAATCTTGCTTCATATATATTTTTTACTCATTCTCTCGATTTACCCAAACCACCTGAGCCTGTGCGAGTACCTGTTTTTCTGTTTTAAAATTTTATACGTTTTTGAGTACGGTCTAATGATCTTCGGGTTGAGATGCTCTGCTGCATCACAATTGTATATAATCTTTGAGCTATAATGCAGGTCTATTTCAGTGTTGCTGTTTATTTCCAATAATATTTATGATGCTAATGTGAATATTGCGGGGGATATATAATTAAACTGTAAGAACACAGAATTTCCCTCTAATGGTCATTGATTCCGCAACACTGGTATATAAAAATTATTGTGGTGTCTATATGATCATGGTATCTTCAAAGCATATACGGGTTGGGCTTTTAACGTGTTTATACATACGAGTATGTCTATTTCTCGTTTCGGTTCACTAACATATAACAAATCAGCATTATTCAATGAATTATTCTTTGTGTGTTTTATTATTATCGTTTTTTATTTTATTTGCTTATTAAATTGCACTTGTTAACTAATCGTTGAGACTTATTACAATATACAACTATTAGTTATATATATTTTTTTACGAGAAAGTCTTGATTGGCAAACATGGCTGGTGGAGACATGTATAAACTATACAGTAACATATGATTAGGTTGTAGGTTTGAATCATGGATTAATCTATGGAACAGCGCTACCATTGGCTATTTCATAATATAAGCACAGACCCATGTCCAATATAGATATGAATAGGTTTCACTTCAATGAACGATTTTAATAACAGCCGCAGTATACAAAGTGTATACACGCAGTACCAAAACAGCATACGGGACCCGATATTGTCTTCCATGAATATTCTAGCTCAATTTATGTCTACACGACTCCAGTCTACAGTCTACGCTAACATTTCAATTTACTTATTAGCGTAGAATAGTGAGGCAATCAAATACTATGGTTTGTATTACTTTTCCGTATGTAACGTAATGGTGTTCAAGTTCCGGGAGTGAGGACTGCTGCCATGAATCTGCCGTACCGAATAGAAGTTTATTAAGTTCACGATATTCGATATGATTCAGTCAATAATATTTGTGTGCATTATATTAATGTTTTTTTTTATATTTGAACCAGTTCAGTATTTGCGATTATTAACGAATGCGGCTTTCTCTAAATGTATGTGTGTATGTGGTTACAAAAATAACTGTGTTTTTCAAGTACATATAGTTATTTACACGATACTACGAACATAAGAATTTTTTTTTAATCTTTTTGTCTTGGCTAAACTCCATAAAAGTTAAACCAATTTTTATGAAACTTCCACTCGAAGATAGTAGGGGTAGTCATATAGTCAGACTATTTTTATCACTGAAAATATTTACATATAAAATGTGATTTTCATGTATCATATATATGTATATTCGAAAATTCTTAAATATTAAAATATACATGCACATGATATTGGAGTAGGTAAATCGATCAGGCGGCCGAAATCGCGAACGAGTCGCTAGTAATAGATAAATTGTTTACCCTCGTGCCACACCCACCACTCGCACACGCTCTATTGTAATTATGGCGCGAATACCTACAGTGCGATTTTATTACATTTTCATATTTACCGATAGTATATGACACTGTCGCTGTGCAAACTAACCGATATTGTCTAACAATAAGAGGCCTTATTATTTATATTATATACCAAATGACGTAGAGCATGGGAGATTCTACGGGCGTAGCTTTAAATTCTACATATTATCGATTACAATTTGTTCTGTTATTAGAAATACACTATTAATAATAAGCCTAGTATGTGTGTGATCATACTCAACTCAGACTCTTGACTTGACTCAGACTTGCAAGTGGCAGCATGCGTGACATGTACAGGCACAATCAACTAGCCAATATAATCTGTAAGCAAGTTGTTCCGCTACAGAAACTAAATTGAATAGTCTCATACAATACCAAATTAGCGTGTTTGTCGATTCTCTTCATTATTTAGATGAATAAGTTAATCCGATACAAAAATATGTATAAATAAGAGTATGATAGGCAATTGGCGGAAAGTGCTTTGAAGCTATTATTATAAATAGAACAATATAGATATGTTATGTTAATTGTGTGTTTGTCTTTCTAAGCTAATGTTGTCTATGTCTAAAAGTATGGATTACTTCTTTGTATTTACTTTTTGTGTTTTATTTATTTTTTGTGTTACTTTTAAGTATGGATACTTAAGGTGCAGAAACATATTACATAATACATATTACATAATATATTAGACACAGCCAGTTAGCCGCTACTTGTTTCTACGCGGAGTAGAAAAAATGTTGAGAGATTGCATCTACACTCTCCACAAGAGTACCCTATTTGTACACGCCCTTTGTGCTATCTGCTGCCTGCAGGTAAATTGGTTTTTAGTACTTTGCGGCTGAGCGCAGAGCATAAATTTTATACGAAAACAGAATAATATTAACAGGATTGTCAAAATGTTAAGTGTAGGTCTCGTCTGAGTAGTCTTAATACTTAATACTGTAGTCGGTAGTCGGTACGTAGTACATAGTACGTGTACCAGGTATAACATCCTTATGAAGCCGACAGGTTTATGTTAAATGGCGAGCTAAGCGTGTCGCTGTTGCGGAGATTACACTAAATACGAATGCGAGCTCCTCCTGGGTGACCTCCTCCCCCCTGACCTCCCTCGATGCTGACTTGTCCCAACACCACCCCTACCTTAACACTGCAATACTAAAACACTATACATATAATAAAAAAACCATAACTGTTTTTAAGTTATACTATGAGTCTATGGTATCTAAAATATATGTACATACTACTTGACTGTAAAATGGGTTGGTTAATCTTACGGTAAAGATATTTAAATATTAAATATACCTATGTTCAAGTAAATAAACATTTAATAAGGCATATATTCAAAAACATAATTATACGAGAGTTGCAAAAAAATTATCGATTATTTCAACTTATCCCCGAAACCAACCCTCCGCGCGATACAGCCAATTTTACATTTTAGAGGGCGAGGTCGATTGTGAGGTGAATGTCCCTCGCTCCTTGGCCCTCAAAATGTGTTCTTACGTAAAGGATTTATATGCATTTTTCCTTAGATTATATTTAAGTTTAATAATTCAAGTTTGAAATAGTTATACTTATCAGAGATAGAAATACTTCGGCTGTTTCATAAATAATCGAATCAATAAAACACAGAATCTCTTTTTATAAAGAGAATGCGATCTTGTTAATTTGTCATGAAAATATCGAACGAAGTTATGAGACATAAAAGAGACGCTCCCAATTTGACAACACTGCGATTAACTTCAAGGTTAAAAGGTCAATTAAAAAAAGAACCTAGAAAACTATTAAAGAATTATTACAAAATACAAATTGAAATTAAGCTATATAAATAATATATATAGAGAACTCCGCAAATGTAAAAATACCCAAAGATAAAGTTCAAGTCAAGCGTATATGACCTCATAATCAGCTTACGATAAGCTGCGCCGATCTATGGACGCTGCAATTAAAAAAAACACATGCTTTAAATATTTTACGTTCTTAATAATGTATTCATGAGGCCGGCCCGCGCCCCTATTCACCCACGTGGCTCGGAGACGTCTCGTGTAACTTGTAATGGAAAGTTTGTTTTAGTTGACCGAAGTTAAGATTAAATAAGTACCGTAATACCGGAGTAAGCGTATATCGTATAGACAAGGACCAATCTGTATACATATATCCGAAATAAATGACAGTAACATATATTCGTAATTACCATGTCTACTAACGACTCTCGTCGACTGCAGAAATAGATAAGACATACTAATTAATTAGGAGGCTAATATCAAAGCAGACCAACAAATGCCACCATATTAACTTGGACGAACCTGGGGAATATCATATGAGGAAACATATGTGATGAAACGATCCTTTAATTTTTTTATCTCGCCTTCATTGACACAATCTCCTTCAATTTAATCCATCAGTTTTAAATAAACGTGTAGTACAATGAAGTACATCTCCAGAGTCAGATCGTTGTGTATTCAGTAATATATTTAGAAAAACATATAGATTTTTCACATAACTCCTAATTGCATTAAATGAAGTAATACAGACGACGCGGGCGTACTTATTTTAAGATTTATATAATTTTTCAGTTTAGTTAGTTAATATCAAAATTTTCCTATTGTAATTAAAACCCTGAGACAATATGCAAGTAATCTAAAGGTGAAAAATTAATAACTAAAAGACAATTTCAAGGCGAAGATCGTCTATCCATGTAATATCCCTCGACGGTGTATAATAATGTTATTAGACGCACGCGAACACAAAATGTCAGGTATCAAGATAGGGTCAGGTAATGACAATGCAGGCAAGTGTACAAGGTCTTGCATAGAATATTTCCTCGTGCACAGCGGCACAGCTGACTGGTGCAGGTTCAATTTCCACTCACACCCCACAGAAAATTAATTAATTGTATTTTTGTCGCTGTAGTAAGAAGAAAAAGCTTGGCGTTGAGTTCCGCCAATAAACACGCAACGCCTCAAAAAGGCGGAAAACGGAGAACGCATTCTCTTAGCACTGGGTTCCCCCTGCCTAATCATCTTTGTACGTTTTATTTAGACAATGTGACAATAAAACACAATATAGGCCAGTTATTAAATTAACGCATATTAAGGACATCATAATATCCATTTGAATTTATTTTTGTATTTACCTTATTCGTTTTTAAGTGCAATAATAAAAGATACTGATCGGTTGACGGTTGACCAATTATAAGTTCGAATACAATATGTTTACATATTATAGGTACAATTAAACTCTCATAATACAATGTACTTCTCCACACAACATTACATGTCCATGTTTGTTAAAATTAACCGAGAGTAATGACGACGTCATTAAAAAGCAATGAAGACTCGATCATACAGTTAATAAGTGATATGATACGCATTTTAAATAATAAACTATTCGGTCCGGTAATTGGGTGCCGAGGTTGTATCGACTGAAAAAGTTGCTATAGAATAAATACGATGTACGGAATGGACCTATCGGTAGTTCACAGTTACTGCAGCCTGCAGCAGTCTCCTTATAGCACAGTAGTTTCCGGAGCCGCCTACCACTTTCCTTCTAGAATAAATGGAATTATTTCAAGCGGTAATAAGGATATTAACTGAAGGGGAAATAGGCTTGCTTTTGGGAAGCTGGGAGTGAAGAAGAGATAATATTCGGGACTATTTTAATCAGTTCCTTTTAACTGGCCAGTGCCCATCTAGAACGCTGGTTAAAATGAAAGTTCAGAATCTGGACGTTCAGGCTAGTTCGGGTGTTGACGGAACACGGCATATACAAGCATCAAACTGCACGTCGAGAGATGTCGCCAATGTTTCCCGATTGCATCACATTGGATCACACCCAGGCCGAATGCCCCGGTTGAGCCCCACAACGCCACGCCTTGATGGTTGTAGAAGTTAGGGACCTCTCACTGTCCAGAGTGGTGGCGGCCATGCTGGATAGTGAGAAAAACTGGTCTGCCATGGTCTGTCTGCGAAACTGTTATAGAATTGAAGGAGGCCGCGGAGCGGCTGCGAGAGTCCAGCGAGAATGCATACATGGGACACCCTGAAGTCAGCGGTTCACAATACGCGGGCCTTCCATCGAGGTAGTGTTCATGAGCAATCCTGCGGTGTCTTCATTTAGGTTGAGAGGTATCCTCTTGGTTTTAGAGGATAGTATCGGGCTCATACCGGTTAGTATGTACCTTTCGTCCGTAGGGCACACTTGCTCTGCGCACGGATGGTATACGCACATGCATTTTCCAGCTACAAATAAAAAGGAGTTAACTGCTGCGGATCTACAGACTTTGCACTTTATACGTTTTAAAATATACAGAAGGAAACACTTAGAACTGTTTCAGCACCTTTTACCGACTTAACCTACTCGATTCTAAGAGTCATGGTCCAAATATATAATTTAGAGCCTTTAATTATTATCTTAAACTGTATTCGAGAAGATGCTAAGAATATTAGAGGCAACTTGAAAATTTCCCGGGTATTACTTGCAAAGGCCTCGTTCTCGCAAACATTAATGTACTAAAGTATCGTTATTTTATAAGTATAGCACAAAGACGGTTATTTTTTAAAGATTAGTAATCAGGAGAATTTCAATAAATGTTCCTAATGAGACTGAGATGCGATTAACTTTTCTTGTGGCCAGTTTGTATCTCGTAGCTATATTCTGATACAAGTGCATATACTCGACATCTAGCTCGTGTGTAGTTTTTAGCTTGTAGATTTGAGACAAATTTTGGTTAAAAAAGTAAGACAACAAGTACCTATTTATTACTTTGACTTTAGTTTTAGACTTTATTTGTTCGTTATTAAATTATTTTAAATTTCGTTCGTATCTATACATTTTACCCTTGATCAATGGAATAAATGAATTACGTCCAATTTTCGTGAAATAATTGGATTTGGTGAGAAATGTAATATCCTGTATTAGTTACAGTATGCAACGGTACAAGGTGACAAGTTCTTGTCTAGTATGATTGCCAAGGGAGTGGTCGGCCACAATATGTGACATATAATATAATTTATAGCTGATTATGGTCTATATAACATAATCAAAATATGCCTTATTCAAACACAACTTACAAGTACTTTCGTCAATCGTAACATATTCATCGTATTTTAGAAATATCATTTACTTGTTTAAAATTGACACCGCTTTTATTTCGTATTAAAATATATGGACACAGGAAGAATAGCGTAGTAAGAGCATCTAAATATGTATTATATATACAATTGGTATTTTTATTGTTTGTGTTACGTGCGATTGCGGTTGTAAAAATTCAGACAGGAAATGGAAAACTAAAAGCAACGGAAGTTAAACAATTTTCCCTCGTTAAAACATTTTACATTTTATAGTTTTATTTGGAGTGCAACACCTTCTCTTCAAACGGGCGTTTACGAGTGAAGAGTTTTATTTTCATTTTCATTTGAAAATAATTAACACATACATAATGGCGTGCATCTAAACTCTTGTACGTACGTACCTAAATTTGTTGCGACAATTAGCGACAGTCAAAATGCCGAAATAACACAAAACACAAAAGCATGTATGCAAGGGCCTTACCTTATAAGGTACTAAATGTTTATTCTATTATCCTCCGTGCAACTTCGTGCAAAACTACATAAAATAATTTATTTATTTTTTATCGAACCAACATAAAACATCTTATTGTATACTTATCGGTATTATTTTAAAACTAATTGTACTTCAAATCATTCTAAACATTATTTCGTAATAATTTTCCCGAAGATGTGCGAGTAGAAACAGATAAACAGACAGACAACAAATCCCTACAGATTTTTTCTTATAAATATTCATTGTACCGAAACAACGATTTTCGAATATTATTATAGTACGAATATACATAGTAGATAGAAGATGTAAGTAATAGATAACAGAATAACTTTAACGTCACTATATACTATTAACATTTAAATGAAAATTTTATTAAGTGAAACAAATAAGCAAATAGCGTCTAATAATAAGCACAAGATAATTCTTCAGAAATGAAAATGATTCAGAAGTGATCCATCAAACACGTTATTACAATCGTAGGTGCACTAAGGGGTACCGTAGGTTTCGTACAAATGTCGTTACAACGCCAACAAGTAGGTACGTATGTCTGATAGCATTGACCCGACCTCGCACTTGACTCCCGGCTCGGCGTATCGGTGTTACTATTACATAAACACTACTAAGTCTTGTTACTTACGCGTGTGTATTTGCGTGCGTACAAAATAATGTGCGTAAAAACGTGCGATACAATATTTAAGATTATCTTTTGAAGCTGTTCACGATCATTATTATAGTAATTATTGACAAGCAGAGTTTAAAATCTACAGCTTTTTGTATAATAATTAATTATTAAACAACGATGGAGATAATGTAAGTATGTATAATAATAGCACATATTACAAAACAACAAATGGCGAACAAATAAAACTTTGCGGTCCCTCGGTACAGCCAAAGCATTTCCGTGCTGGAAGCTTGCGTCCATCTTTCGGTAAGCTCCAGGTTTTCCTAGATAAATTGTGGAATATTTTCATAAATATGTATATACTCGTATTAGATGTTTTGGATTTTTTATTATTTATTAAGTTAGTAATTCCGTTAAAGAAAGAAAGTTACCATTAGAAAACGTTTAAAAATTTGAAAGCAGCGAGGTTTGAACGTGGGTTCAAATCTCTTTTGGACTGTTAACAAGAAACGCGGGATTTGAGCCCACGAGGCGCTTCAACGGCTTCCAAGGGATATTGGTTTGAACCAATTCTACTATGTTGAACCAATTGTTCTATGCTACATTTAGTAAATATAGTGTCAAATCAATAGATTTATTTAAATAAATGTTAATAGAGATTTTCCGACAACATTTCTTCCAATTCTTTCCCTTACTACTTTGCTCGCTTTTATAACTATACAAACACTACATGAACGGAGGAGGATTGACTTTTGAGTGATACCAAAGGTTATGGAGGATTTAAAAAAATGTATTTAGCTCCATATCATACCTACTTTATGTAATGCAGTCACAGCGATTCGGTTCCATTTAAATATCCCATAATATTTTGTTTAATTTTAGTTGTTACAGTATTCATCGCCAGGCTATTTATAATTCTCTATAAAATTGAGGAAAAAATGAATAGTATTGGGATGTGGGATATAACAAAAATCAATTACCTACATATTTTCATTCAATTGTAGACTGAGTTGTAGCTCCGGACAAATATTTGACAGAAATGATTGCTTCAATATTTCCTTCTATCGACGAGACAGGGAAGTAAGTGCTTTGCCGAGCTCACACGAAGGCCAAGGCCGACAGGCATTGAGTTTAAGTATTAAATAACTAATACTATAATTACTGAACTAAAGAATACTTTAATTAATAATATGTATAGTATACTCATTGTTACTACATTAGTCTGTATCCTAAGTTTTCTTAACCGAACGTCGGAACGGGCGAGATTTGTAATAAAAAAAAAGAAATAACTTAATATGAATATAATTGTTGTTGTACTTGTCATAAGAATTTCATATAAAGATAGAAGGATATTATACTATACATGAGAAAACAAATAATGTTACTTATAATTCATAAATAGGTGAATTAATTTTAACATTCATATGAAAGCTTTGAAACTTTCCATCTGTAGGTATTTATATATAAGTGAAACAGCAGCCACCATGATACGATATTGTATTGTACCAACAGTGTAAGCTGATAAACGCGATGTTTGTTCAGAGTTTATTACCAAAATCAGTGCTTTTGTGTACATGCCCAACATGCCCAACTGACGTCAGCAAGTCAAGCAGAGCAACATGACAGCCGATGGTTGCGATACAATTACAGCAGGTATCGACTGGATAAAAATGTTGAAATATATTATGGTATTAGGTTCCATTATATATAATTATATACCCCATAGTTTACTTTGAATAACTATGATATTTTCACAGTTATTCAGTTTTTTGGATTTATAATCACATCCATATATTGTAAGTGAGCAGTACAGACGATTTTTATATTGCTACATACTACGCGCAAATGAAGCGAACAAGGACGTTTCCATTACCTGCCATTGGCTCTTTATACTATTTACACTCACATACTGCCACGTGGATATTCGAGCTAGTAAGATATCTTAACGCTACTCTTTGTCTTAATGAAAACTAACTCTAGAATAATAAATAAACATGTGTCGTTCGTATTTAGTAGTTGTGGGACGTTGGACGCTGGAAGTTAACCGTGTGCTATACTAATACTACTAATTAGGAGCTAACCAGACTCTTCTTCTTCCTGGCATTAGTCCCGGCTTTTGCCAGGGAAACTCCTGAGTGTGCCGAGATAATGTTGGCCAACATTCGCTGCCGTATAAAAGAACCAGTCGGATAATGCTCTTGTATATCAGTCCCTTGAGCTTGGGCGGTATTCTGCTATCACAGACTACACCAGTGACCTCCCGCCATTTGGCCCAGGCAGCGTTTATACGGGCATGGATGTCGTGGTCGATGCCTCCAGACTCATGCATAACGGCTCCAAGGTACCTGAACTTCTCCGAGTTAACGGCTGGCTCAGGCCCGATATGGATGGTGCTCGAGTCCGGGTTCCCGCAAGCCATGTACTCGGTCTTCGACACATTCAGTTTGAGACCACCGTTCTCAAGCGCACCCTTCCAGGCGTTCACTTTACGCTCCAGCATCAGTCGGTTCTCGTCGATGAGTACTATGTCATCGGCATACATCATCAGCCACGGGGGCTGGCATTGGATGTGAGCAGAGACAGTATCCAGCACTACATTGAATAAGAACGGACTAAGAGCTGAGCCCTGGTGAACCCCTACAGTAATCGGGAAGGGCTTGGAGGAGGAGCTAACCAGACTATCTAAAATAATCTTTGTATTAATTGTGTTTTAGAAGGAATGTACTCTTAGAGTGAACAGAATTTTTATTATTTACAAAATCATAAGATAGCAAAAATATAATATACATGTATATTTTTTTCCATATTGGAATTTTAAGAACATGCTCCGATTCGATTCATCCCTGCGTTTTAATTTGCTCGAGCAGGAAAATTAAAATAACTCCCTCCCATCCCATGGTAACTCATCCCCAGGGAATAAAACCCACAACATTACGTGAACAGTCAGTCGATGCCCTCGACTGAAATCATGGTAAAATCTAATTAAGCTCACAAAAGCTACACACACAGACACTTGCCGTTACTAATATGAATAATAATGCAATAATACATACCTAATAAGCCTAATTTTATAATTTGACTACAAATTGTTTGACTGATAATAATTTCCAACGAGTATTGTACTCGTATTACTAATACAAATAACAAAAGCTAATAGATTTTAATGTATGTATAAGCTTTTGTTTAACTGTTTAATTTGTATGCAAATGTATTTACAGATACCTAAACGAATGACGTGCGATGACGCGTGCGTGAAACACGTTATTTGGATAAACTGGGACCTCTCGAATAGTGTTGAATGACACTCCGTCCTCGCGCCCTCTAGGAGTTGTGACGTATTAGTCGTCTTTACCAGTACTCCTAATACTATACTATACCACAAATTTAATATAAAAGCCTTGCCTTGAGTAGCATCTAACTAATCATGTATATCGTGTCGTGTGACATCATACAACGCAACAAAAGCACGATGGCATTTAAAAGAACAGTATTTGGCGATTATGGAAGTAGTCCGAATAGATAGCAAAGCATCGCCCCTATTGAAATACTTTCCCACACGGTTCTCACGGAAGCTTATGTCGCTGGATAGATGAAAGCGGATTGAGTTCGCCATCAAACGCCCTCTGTCGCCGGCCTCGGATTTACACCAAATATTTCTAACTTTACCTTTTACAGTAGTTCACGATAGTTGATCTGCTGTTAGCTGTTTCACTGCCAAATGGTTTTATAAAAAATATATTTTTTAACGAAATCAATTATTGATTAATTCTTGAAAGTATTAGTATATATATATATATATATATATATATATATATATATATATATATATATATATATATATATATATATATATATATATATATATATATATATATATATATATTATATATATATATATATATATATATATATATATATATATATATATATATATATATATATATATATATATATATATATATATATATATATATATATATATATATAGCTATTACAATAATTTATTCAAAATACGTTTTATATAAGGCAGTATACATTTATGTATACTATCGAAATATAAAGAGAACAATACTAAAACCCTTATTGGATAAATATGAAATGTTAGTATACATCTCCACATGTGTTTGAATTTCCATTGGATTTGTGAACGTACATGATACTTGCTAAATACTCGTATATGTATGGATAGAACGCGCTCGAGGTTTATCTAGTATGAAACGGCCAATTGAAATTGAGCTTAGGTGTGACCTATTTCAAGGGTTGTCTATACCTAGTACATAATAAATTAAAATTAAAATATGGTCTGCTATAAGTATAAATCTTACTGAAGGATTCTGAAGCGTCAGCGGGTAATTTATAGGACATCGATGTATTTGAACCAGTGTGCACTAATATGGAACGCCGTCTCAGGCGACTCGAGACCACTAATTCCCGCTGATTTAGTTCTACTCATCTTTTCAAAAGATTTAAAATAAAAAGAAAAATGAAATATTAAAAAAAAATATCTATAAAAAATAATAAATGATCTAAAATGTTATATATTTATAGCATGTAAATTGACCAACTTTACTACACTTGTATAGAAACTAGAAAATGGAATGCAATGAATGAGTCGTACACTAAAAGCACCAAATATCGGCCACTTCCCTCCGTAGCCAGGATTAAGCGTGCACAATAGAGCCTAGAATGCTATTAAGGAATCGTGCATCTGAATTTTATGATCGATGAATGGCCCTCCCGTCCATTGCGACCGTCACAATTACCTTTAAATACGGACAGCTAACTGTCCAATATATGTATAGTTTAAGATTATACATAAGATATATATATTAGCCAAGTTACTTTATAATAAGAGTAACCTTTAAGAAAATAAAAGCTTCACTTTATCTATTTAAGAGAATAACTTTATTATTCTGCTATTATCTTTCTTATTACTATGTCTGCCATCGCGCTGGAGCTGGGATGTGTTGTAAGCTCAAATTAAAAGACAAGCGCGTTGGCCTTCGCTATTAATCGCTTAAAATAATATGTATATGTGCCTACATAAAAACTAAAACGAAATCAACTTATCAAATTATTTTCTAACTTTAAACTTTTGTAATATATATATTTATTTTTAGTATTTAGCTTAGTTCTGCAGCATGGTATGCAGACTTCCGTCTGCCGTCCCAGTGTTAAGACACTCCGTTCCCCAAATTCTATCCAATTTACTAGACATTGCATGCTGAGTGGCGGAACTCAACTACGCGCAAAGACTTGTATTAATGTATTTAACTAATAATTAATATTATTGGTTAGATACTCGTATAATAAATGTATTGGTTTCTTTTTCCACGATTGCGAAATTTACTATATATATCATGCTATAAATGCAAAAAAAAGTCGTGAATTATTATATTTTCTACAAAATTGACAAAATTAATTTACATTAAGTGTTTTATGATGTTACTTTAAATTAAATGTTACTTTTTTTCTAAATATTGCTATAATTATCCAATTAGACATTAAAATCCTTTCAAGGAATCCCATCAATTTAAGCAAGAATCAAAATAAATGTTTTAGTCGTCAAGCGAAATTGTAGACTAGGTCCATGTAAGGGAATCAAAATGAAATTCGTAGAGCAAGTCGTCGGGTGAGGCGAGAGTGACACTTGACGGAGGCACAGCAGTTTTAGACAGTACGCAAGCAGTACGCGGGATCTCTATCCGGTTGCCTTTATTTTGAAGCTCGAGTCCGGCTCGAAATTCAAATGATGAAGATCGATGAGATATCAGGACTTGCGGCGGCCGCAATAGTGTTGTAGTATCTCAAAGGTAACTAACAAGTAGCCGTCAACTCTCTAGCTGATAGACCTTTATCAAATATATATAAAAACTATGGCTTCAATGAAAAATGATGATCTATAGAACATTATACGAAATAAGCGAGATATTCGTCCTGTTGGCCTTTAAAGTAGCATTCCATTTCATGGAGAGACTCAAAGACGCGCTTTGTCTAAAACATTGTGGAGTACCACTTGTATCATTATATTTCTAAAAGTAAAACTGTAAATGTGCCAAAATGACGTCACAAGACAGCTATATTGGCTTCCATCGTATTCAGAAGTTAATGCGATAGTAAAAATATCCAAAATTTGTCTAGTAATTTTAAGCCATTTATTGTAGATTATATCACATTTACAAAACGTAAGTACCTAAATAAAACCAAACACGTTTGTATTGTCCGCGCCAGACCAATCAAATATTATTAGTTGCGAATTTGGAAGAACGAACGAGCCAATGTTTGCACACAGCTGTATCAAAAATATTAATCAATTTGACGATATAGAAGCCCATTAGCAAATGATTTTAGCTATTAAATTAAGTTATGTACATACCTACATGCATTCTGTGGGATGAAATGCACTGAACATCTATCACAAGCTCCCAACGTACGACCAATAAGTAACAAAGCGTGTTTCATGTATCGAATATGAAACTTCAAGTCCAAGAAAGAGTGAAGTCTCTCATGCGAGTAATATTGTTTCCGATTCTTTGGGACTTCTATATATTCGTATCTAGCACATTGGTATAAAGTTTTGGTGGCGAAAAGCTAACTTAGCTTCAAAGTGCTGTGACGGCCGCGGGTATACTGTGAGACTTGACTTACTTACTGCACGTGAAATATTTAAAAACTTGCTTTGTTAATTTACTTTCCGTATTTATAATAAGCTAGTTCCTGTCTGCAACCTTGTTTGCTTAGATTTTGTCACCATTTCCGTACAACTATATTTAACGTTGTCATTTTAATTGAGGCTCTAAATAAGTGTAATTTAACAGGTGTTTTTTTTAAAATCAGCGCCTACTAGACTACGCGCCCTATAACAAAATATATTCCTCAAATACGACCAGTAGTTACGAGTATCAAGATGTGCGTGAAAAAACGGACCCATATTTATTTCAAAAACCATTTTAATTAAAACACGTCGTCGTCGTCGATAATTGATAGCAAAGAAAGCAATTCACGATACAAAATTATTTGCTTTAAGTAAATCGTTATTTAATCAGGTTTCAATACCACCCGCTTAAGAGTCGCCCAGGGAGCGACTACTACGAGTGAACGTGGCGTGGTGTATATCTGGCGACCAGACGACTAGAACTGTACTCTAAATATTCCCACAATTGAAGTTGTTTTTCCCAGTTAGTTTGGTCAGGTATTCTAAGTGTTTAAGTTGGGCTCATCCTACTGCCGCATAACTTAACGAGTGCTCAATGCGACGCTGTATTTTCTTTACGAACAACTGAGTATCTGTTCGAGAACATTTCAGAAGTGAAGAAGCATATAATTATCATTAACTATCTATTAGCTCGGTCCAGATCTCATAAATATCAGTTCAGCTGTTTAGGGAATAAACGTTTTTGTTAAAACGTACCGTATAAATATAAGTATATGAGTAACAAATATAATTGTTTTCAAATCGCAAACAGACACTTCAATTTTACTGAAATGTTCGATTCCATTGTTTTTGAAATTTGAATATTGGAAAATCGGGTTGAGCTTTCAAACATGTGTCAAAATAGGTAAAATGTTACTTACATGAAAAGCACAATGAAGTATCGAAATCGCCCCAAAATAACTTGAATAATATTTATGCAAAATTTGAAGTAACGTGTCGTGTTGTCCCGTACAAGGTTTGTCCCCGGCTTTCACCGACTAAGGGAATTTCGGAATTTCTTCAAGTTTCACGTCGCTATGATCAGTGTCATTCAGGACAATGTATTTTATAAGTATAAATATCATCATATGTTTGTCAAAATATTTGTTAGATAAGTAGAGGCACCATTTAGTATATTTTTCAACATGTACAATACATCAGAGTGAACTAAACTCTAAATAAATTATATTGACAAGCTAACTATTTGCCACCTTTGGTATTCAATATATTTTCTATTCAATATATTCATTCGCGAGGATCGCGTTCATTTGATAACAATAAATCTTTGAAAGTAAAGGTGCGAAGAATTTGTAAGTCTCTCGTTGTGTCTCTACAATAGACACAACAAGGTAATATAATAAAAACACAAAGAAAACGGACTCATAACTACACTATAAAGACGAAATAACAAACTACAAAACAAAAATGTTTCTGTACGAGTATATCGATTATAAAATAATATTGATGTCGTATTTATCAATATTACTCAACAGAAAATCTATACTAATCTATACTATTAGGCTTGAGTTTTTAGTTAAGTTTTGAGTGTAGTTTTAAGGTTTCGTAGCTTTGTTGGTAATATATATGTGTGTAATACAGTAAATGTTGCAATATTATTGTTTCATCGCGGGAGCTAATATTGTGGGGACATCCACGGTCACACTACCACTACTAGTGAGTAGTAAGCTATAATAATTGCTAGTGACCCGCCCCGCTTGCTGCTTGCTATTTTCAAATAATGAAAATGTCGAATATCTAATCTTTCTTTGTTTTCATTTCAAACTACAGCACCAAGCACACCAACTACAGCACATGCTGTAAGACATTATTGCGTCATGTTTAAACAACCACATTTACGTTATTAGCATTATATAGCATTATATAGCCTTACACTGGCTAGTGAACAGCGCGCTTGTGAGGATATGGCTCATAAATACTGACTGCCCATATCTAAAGGCCCATAAACGATGTCGTCGTTTCCCGCATGAACCCATATGAATGTCTGGAATTCCATAAGAGGGGTCTGGTCGTCTCTTTCTCATCTATTGTATTTGTCGATACCTACATATAATGTACATATAATGTACATATAATGTATTTCTAACTTTATTTGTTTAATCTATGCTATTTTAATTTAAAATGTATAAATAAAAATATACTAAACATATATTTATAAAATGTAAGCATACGTAATATAGTATTCGTTTACATAGAAACGTCAAATAATTAAGCAATAATACGATTGATTTTCTATACTAGGTCTAATATTATTGTTTTCCCGACAAGTGAGAATAAATATAATAACACTGGTCAATAGGGCTGAAAGAGGAGCGGATGTCTATCACAACGTTGGTCTCCCGCTCGGCGTGCCTCCCACCGGAAGCTATTTAGAAGGCTCTTCTCGAGAGTCGTATTGAAAGCGAGCAACCGTCGCGGTCGCACATTTTGCTTGTACGGCCCCGCGACGCGCGACTTGTACCTATAGATTAGCCTACAACACCTACATGCAATACTCAATTATACGTCTTTTAGTAGTATGCAAATATTAAGTTGTAAAGATTGGGATCAAAGCATGAATGGGAAGATCATGTCATCATAAATGGGATCATCATGTGAAGGAAAGGAATATAATACTCATTTTTGTTTGAGTTCAAGTTTGATTTTACTATCCGTTTTGCAATTAGGTTTCAGTGGAACTTTTATTATATTTTATATACAATCAATGTGTCAATTATGTATTAGTAAATATTGTAAAAACTAGCGACACGCTCGCCGCTCCGCCCGATATAACTACAGGAATATTAATTTAACAAATTGAATTAGTTCAAGTGACTTTAAATATGAACATTTTAATACATTATCGTAAATTCTATAAGGTTTTTCTTTTAAATATGACCAATGTTGATATATGTTCCTTTGAAGCTTGACCTCATTCTAGTGAGTCCATGAGTGACTAGAGTATCTCAAGTCTTATTTCCATCAATCTGTCTCTCTTAGTCCATTTACAGCCAATTCAATAAAACAGTAACTTTGTAGCAAATAAGGCGGAAAAAGTATTTTAAATTGATATAACTTTTTTATAGATGAACCGATTAATAAATTAAATATTAAGCATGTACAAGCGCACAGAAAAGCAAACAAAATTACATACAATTCCATTATATTGATATACGCCCCCAATTTTTTTTTTATGTATATCTTCCATGTACAGACGCTATCAGTTACATTTTTATTAAATGTATATCGATTTGTACTCTTCAAATAGGTGTTATGTATAAGTATATGTTGTTGTATGTCATATATAATTTTAGTTTTTAGTAATGATTGTGAAAATTTCAAAAAGCACATGTTACTCGAAGCATTTTTCCATTAAAACGGATATCAATCACGTCCACTCTGAGTGCACACGTCAATCTTTCTATCGGACAGAGCTGCGAAAGAGCTTTTGGTGTGTACATTTGGACGTTACGAGTATATGTCATTGCACCAAACTAAAATAAAGGAAACAAACAGATTTCAAGATATATGCAATAAGTTTTTAACAACTACAACTTTTTCAAATGAGTGGCGGAGTCCAACGTCGTCGTCGTCGTCGTCGTATTTAGTATTCCAATATTTATAATATATTTAAACCATATATTTCAGTAAAACTCTTTACGTGTAGACATTTTGCTATGTGCAATACAATCCAAACAAAATATTTATTTTAAATGTTTCATACAAAATAATTTTATAGCCAACAAAGTGACTATACCTCATCAATTGAACTCCATTAATGTCCGTAAAGCGATTGCATACATACATCTTTATTCTTTAAATAAAGTAATTATCCATAAAATTGGCGTTTAAATCGTTATTTGATCCAATATAAGAGAGTATTGCGTGCACTTGTTAAACGCGTCCGGATAACTGTTTCGATTGTAAATGAATATAGTTAAATCAACGAGAATTGTATTCAAAAGTTATTTTGCATAAGTTCGCAAATTGAGGGTCCAATCCAGAGGCCGCCGCTGTTTGTTTTATTGCTTACTGTACATATTTATTTTATAAGAATTATTTAACTCGAATATGTAAACGTTTGTTCAATAAAATACAAATAAAGAGAGCAATTCGATCATAAGGCGTAGTTGGGAATGGAATTCACCAGAGTTGGAATCTAAATGATACAAAAAATCTTAGTTTTGTAATCAAGCCGTTTACATAAACATGACTAATTCTGATAAATTCATCATCTCCCAATCAATGTAAGCTGAGAAAGTTATAGGTCTATAATATGTAATATAAGACTTTCAATAAAGCAGAACTTTTTAAATTACCACTCACGCCAAAGTGAGTCAAGCATGCTGATATAAATTAGAGCGATATTAGATATTACATTTTTAGCTTTACTATATATAACTCGCTGGCAGAGCAACGAGCAGAGAACGGTCCCGGTTAACCCCTTTCATGTCGTCAGACAGAGGGTTTTTGGAAGGCAGAGGTACAAAATGAACTGGAAATAATACTCAATTTGATGTGTGTTGAAATAATACTGAATTTTATTTTGAACAAAGTCACAGCATAACAGCTGAAAACATACATATATATATATATATATATATATATATATATATATATATATATATAATATATATATATATATATATATATATATATATATATATATATATATATATATATATATATATATATGTTTTTATTAACAAATTAAAACTAATAACAACTATGTACTATGAAACTAAAAAGTTTAATATAAGTGCAAATATACAAAGCCAAGCGATCTCGGCGAGTAAGCTCATTGTTCAGACGTGACCGTGACTTACGTTGCTAACTACTGGCGTTAGCTTTACGTACGTCAACTTTTATATCGTGGGAAAGTGGAAACTATTTAATATGAGCTATTAAAATATTTCTAAACATTACTATTATATAATAATACTATGTATTACATAATAATTGCATAAAGATGTGGTGAGTGGTAAGAGAGGTAAAGGGAGACCTTCTAAAATCAAATATACTGTAGGAAAGTCACTTAAAACGCATGAGGACGAGGCGAAAGAGGTAGGTAGGCAGCGACCGCCGCGTTTGGCGCTCCGTTCTCTCCGACAACCCCGCTAGAGATAAAGCGTGAAGCTATGTATGTATGCATTACTGTTACTTACGGAACTCTAATTCAAACATAATACCATATAATAAATTACGTGCAGCCACCATCATACACGTATAATATGGTAATTAAAACCAATAGATTATTGTTTAACGACTTTAAGATAGTCTTACTTTGGTAGCAATTAGAAATATAAAAAAGATGCCGATGGGTTGTCACCAAGCGGCGTTGACCGCAGCGGAGTCATCAATGTTATTAATTCCTCAAGTGGGGATCGAACCGACAATCATTGTGTACAATGAGTCGCTGTCCCACTTTGGCACGATGGCTTCAAACATGCAAGCTTTTTTATTATAATTATAATGTTTTCCATAGCGGCTTTGATAACTGCTAATTTGCAAAAATACTAATGCAAATGTAATATTGCTATTTAATAGTGAAATTTACTTTGTGTTTTGTACTAGACAGTTTCCACCTAAATACTTATCGAATGACAAGTGCATGGACTGTTGACTTTAGCCAGTGGCGGGCGGTAAATGCTGTAGGCAGCTCCCAGTCATCTTAACAAGGTTTAGAGGCTTATAAGCCAACACGTAAAGTGGTTTTCACAGAATATCCCGTCTAGAGTCAAACGCAGAAGGCGATAATGGTCAGAGCGGCAAGTACCTACGCATCGGCAAGAGGATACACAATTTAATACTGGCCAACTTTGTTCAACTGGCCAACATTATTTTACGAACGGTGTATATTTTACGATATTTATAAAGCTTACGATTGTTATTAATAAATTATACTGACATGCTAAGCGAAAAAAATGTATCGGCAAATCACTGTTCCTTAAGTTCGCCTTATTTGTTGACATTGAGTGTTTAAGCGACATAAAGATAGTTTTCAATATAAAAAGTAATACATCTTATGAACCATCTCATGGACTCGTCTCATCGTCCTTATTTATTTGTGTACTCCATTAACAATTTAAACGCATTATTTAAAAATCATCGTCGATAGTTAACATTGAGGACCGAGTGAAAACCAAATCCGAATTGTTGGTTATTTATAAACAAAACAAATGAATCCATCTATTAAGTTGTTTCATTGTTTGGTTCGGCCAAACTTTGGCCGACTATTAATTTACGCCTATTCGAGAGTTTAAATGTTCTCCAACGCCAGATATAGTGCAGGGTTGTCTCCCTCAATATTCAGTTCCAACAAAAGTTGTTATAATCAATTTATTATGCATTTTTTGAAAATACCATGAAAGTAATAGATCTCACATAATTTGTATTATTTTGTAAAATTTTTGACTTTTTTTACTGTCGCTCTACTTCTTTTTAAATATATTATCATATCCACAGTATCATAGTAACAAGTACCAACCCTGGACGCACATCAGGCCAACTGGCGTGAGTGTTTGCGCTTGAATTGTGACTAGTCATGTGTAAAGGGACACTTTATGTCAACTTTAACAGATTGTTTATTTAAGAACAATAAATATACCTTTATATTTGACATCTATGCTTACTGACAGGCTTACTTGTGATAGTACCATTTTATTTTCTTTTTTTAATTAAAAAAAAAGGAGCAAACATCAAGTAATTTCGTCAACATTAACCCAGATAGGTAAATAGCAAGGCAGCGAAACAGATGTAACACAAAAGGGAAAATAGGACATAATATTCCACATCTTGTATTTTACACCATCATTATAAAGTAGGTACAGAGCAAATGCTTAAACTGAATCATGAATGCACGACGAATGGGACGCGTACTTGGCTCGTGCGCACTTCTATCACATTCTACATTTACAAAAAGGGAAGCCTTTTGATCTAGTCATTTCAGTAATATGCACATTGCACAACCTCATTTTTAAAATACAATTAAAACTTTTATTTTATATGTTATGGCAAAGCTCATGAATGTTTTATGTGTATTTAATAAAAAAAAACTGAATGTACTTTAGATCGTAAATCTTACACTAAATAAATAAAATTGTTATTTACACGATATTAAAACATTTTGTCTGTCTGTCTATCTTTCCATTTGGCCGGGATAATCGCCGGAGGAGTTGAACGGATGTTTTTGGGACTTTCATAGTTGGAAAGAGGAAGGTTGTGGGACAACATATAGCTGTATAAGTAACATATAGGTATACTACTTCTGTATCCCGGAATTCTCGCAGAATTCGTTTATTCTATCTGAGTATAAGTGTTTATAACAAAATTTCGCAATCTGTTCTAAATTTGTCTCTACCGAAATTTGAAGGAAATGTGCTTGTTTCACTCACGAGCACATGTCCCACAAATTTCTGAAGTGAAACGTGCTATGTTGAATTTCTTGCCGGTTCCTCTCAGCAGAACTGCCTTTCGAGCTGGTGTTAGGTAGCGACATGTTCCTTCGACGGTTCACTTGATTCTTATTTGTATAGATACTACTTAGTCTGACTAAAAATACCGTTAAAATAAAATTGTTTTTGAATTTGGAATCTGTCATTTTCATATAATTGTTAATTGTGTTGTCTTATTTCCGGGCTTATATGTATATTGTAAAATATTTTAAGTAGTAAGTATGTATGGAGTCAAATACATTTGTTTGTTTGTCCATACGTTTATATTATACGGTATTAGTGACGTGTGTGTGTACCGGACTATTGATAAGTACAATGAAACCTCTATTTGTCACAGAAAATGATCTAGCCGTCCACGTAGTATTTGTACGAATAAGACGATCAAAGCAGTAAGGGAAGGAATTCGAAGAAATCCTTTATCTTAGAAGATAGCACCAGCAACCATGGCACGTATTTTAAAAGAAGAGACTAGGGACTTGCAGCCTATAAGAGACGTACTGGTCCTTTCTTAACTGATAATTTAAAAAAGAATGTCGTCGTAAGATCAAAATAACTACTTAAGCGGTACGGAAAGAGAAGTTTATTAATAAAAAAAAAATATTTTATTTACTGATGAGAAAACTTGTACAATTACGCAATTTTAACAAACAAAATGACCATATTTATGCAGAAAGCTCTAAATAAGCTTCCCTATTAGTCGTCGTATCAGAGTACAACGTAAACGTTATCTGACTTCAGTGACGGTTTGGTGGAGTTAGCTATGAAAGAGTGACTGAGCTATATTATTGTGAAAAAGATATAAAAACATCGGCACAAGTGTATCAAGACACTATTATGTATATATTATATAGTATATGTAGTATATGAGAAGGTAGTTAAGCCACATAAATAGTGTTATATTAATGTAATAAATTAACACACTAAATTCAAATTCAAATTTAAATAATTTTATTCAAAGTAAGAATACATGATTCATTTTTTGTGTAACAGTAATAAATGTAACGTACAAAAATATACGTTGTTTTTCTATGTTAGAATATTTATGGCAAGATTATATGTATATTATTTAAAACATCTCAGTTCACATTATATAAATACCGTTTTAGCTTCACACTGTATCCAGCATATAGCAGGGTAGGAGAAGGATATAAGGGTATATTTTTGTTTTTTATTGAAATATATTATAATACTACAGACACTTAGTCCGTACCATTCTTAACTTATATTTATTTAGTTTTTTTTTATCATCAATATTGATTATAACTATTAGTTGTTTTCTTAATTCCCACTAGGACTAGGGCTGTCTAAGGGATTACTTACTTAATTACACATACATAGGATTGAGGTATGGTAGGGGAATTCTCCGCTTTCCATCTATTGTACATGCTTTGTCTTGTTACCAGAGCGTGAAAATTCAAATAATCCATTCTCCCTGAGTGTGACTCAAACTCACAGTCAGACTATGCCGTTGCGCCACGACGGCGACGAAATATGAAATTCGGAAACTAATACACAAAAACAAAAACATGTGTTTTGTATGAGCGACATTTACCGTAACATTTGTATGAATAAAAATAATCGTGCAAATTTTAAGGTTGAAATACAATTAGGGCAAATAATATTTTTTTCGATTCCATTCCATTTCCAAAGGAAAAAACGGAACGAACAGTCAGATGGTACTTTGTTGTCCATTTAACTGCCTGGTTAATTTTTTCTAAATCACGTGGTGCTATCAAGATTAAATTGATTGCATACCGCAAATTTGAGTTTGGCGTCTCACCTTAGGTGTTACTAGCATTTGCCCGATATTCATTATTTTTCTCTTCACAAATCTCCGCATAAAGTAGAGAGTACAGTGAGAATCCATTGTTGACTGGAATAATCCCTTCTGCCTTTACCCCTCGAACTTGAGTCATCGCATGGTTGAATGGCGGGAATTAACTCCGCGCTTTGATTTACCAGAGCAGTCACAGTGTAAATTATTTGAGGATAGAACCACAACCACAGGTTGCTTTGTTCAATAATGGTGAATAAGCCATAGACTCATGGTTTACGAGGTAAACTCATGCAGTAAGAAAACTACTAGCCAGTCAAGATATTGTAAGATCAGGAAACTTACACTACGATTCATTGTTTATGGATGCTTTGTTATTCTGGATACATAAGAAAGTAGGTAGGTGCGTCATTTAGTCACGTAGGTATGTAATTATCTACTTCTTTAGATATTATATGCACATATTTCACACTTTGTTGGGTAACTACAAAGATCACGATGCGGAACCCAACCCCTGACGTTTGTCCAGCGAGACTGGGTATATTAAAATATACAAAACATAAGCAACTAACTCACTGCAAGTCAGCCTTTCCATACTTTCATAACGTCTATGATATCATATGGATTTCCAGTTAAATATACTTTAACTTTTTGAGATATTCATTTATTTATTCAAAAGTTGCCGAGAAACTGCCTAACGATGTTTAATAGCAGGTCAATAGACTACAGGTCCGGCTGAGCTTGTAGCTTGCAATGGCTGTTGTATTTACCCTCCATTGCATCGGGTAAATATTTGTATTTAAATAATTACCTGAATCCACTAAGACATGCAAAGCGAAGGTGGGTAGCGCCAATTGACTCGTAGAGACAATATAAAATAATAAATGGAAAGAATTTACTGAATCTTGGTTCCCTCCTACTATTCTACTATACACGTGCTAAGATAGTAAAGTAGCTTTTAGGATATCGGATTTATCCATCAAATTACGCAACGAGCGAATATTATAAGACTGATCCATTGTTGACACAATTAATTGATAACTGATTTGAGAGGAGCCTTGCGAAAAGATAGAAGTGGTTCTAAGACAACAGTGTAATCTCACTTAATTATATTTACATTAATCAAGCGATATTTAATTATTTGTATATACTCGTATGTAAAGATATATGTAGGTACACAGTATATTAGATATGTAATTACATATTTCTAGTCATTTTGTTTATATGACCTCTTAAGTTGCAATTTAACATGTTAAATTTCATATGGGATCTTTCACTTGGTTGCACTACAGTCCTAATTCCTGGGATGTTTACAAATGAGTTAAACTAGTGCAATTTCTCAAACTATTAGCATGACGTAGTACCTAACGTGTAGTAGATATATCGCGGCTGGACAGTATTCTTGGAGTACATTCCAAAATATACACATTCAAATGAACTGGTCGTCCATCAATTAACACTCTGACAATATTCAAGGAAATTAATGGCTTTTTAATTATTTCACGGATAGTAGTATGCAGGTTGGTATTCATATATAACAAAATTGAAAATGAATTTATGACATTGTTTTATAATTATTTACAAAATTTCAATTACATAGGTAGCTAAAGAGGGGCTTGTTAAAATATTTTTGATTCCGTTCATAAAAATAAAGTGACGGTACCATCAGTTTATTTCCACCTTCAACACAATGACGTATAATTCGAATGTAGCGCAATTAAATGCAATCCAAGTTTCCCCAGCATTCATGTTAGCATCAATATTTTTTATTTTATTTTATAGGACATCATTACGTTGATATTGTCGACCTGCATAATATTTCTCTTTGAATCTAAAGTACATTATAAATATTTTATCATATAATTGCCATGAGACGACTACAAAATAAATACTTCTGGACTATACTTTTATAAACTTCATTCTAACTTAATTAATTAGCTCACCGACAGCTAACAAACATTAAAGTATCACAGTACAGTGATAAAAAAAGAAGGCAACTGGTAAAGTTATACTTCTCCGCTATTCGCTTATGCTTAGTGAGCTTAGCTTACTACTCTATGTGAGTAACTGTGAGTACCTGTCGCCGCATTTAGCGTTTTCATGAGATTTGTTCCAGGTGCTGTATTCGATACGATTTATAAAATTCCTTCATCTAACTATCTTCATATCTTTCTTTAAGCTGGGATTCTATGATTTAAGTCAGCTTTATCTTTATTATATGAATAGCGTCGCCATTAAAGCCCAGTTGGCCATAACGACTGAACGTCACGTTCGAGGGTTGTAATACCACTGGAGGTACAGGTGCTTTCATAATCTAGATAGGCAAAGCGTGGAGGTGAGTCCCACCATTTATTACGCAATAAACTGACGAATTATTCGTTAAAACAGAATAGAAAATGAAATATACGAAAATGAGTATTTAAATTGTGTCACTAGTTTCCGGAATTTCAAATGTGACAATCGCAGGTATTGCCTGCGGATGCAATGCCTCTGACATATTCGCTGTTTGCATATGAGTTCAATATACATCAAATATGTTTGCTCGGTCGGAACTCGGAACTCGGAATTACGGTACAGGTCCTCGTTTTGTATATAACTTTTACCACAATAATCCTTAACGTGGTATTTTTTCACATTCTTAATATTGGAAGAGTAAGAGATTGTAGATAATATAACAATACAATCAGGTATAAATCCAAAAAAATTACGTAATCGGACATGAAAGTGGTGAAGGTGTTGATAAATTCTTACCAAGCCCTTTGAACTTGAATACGTATATATACATCCAGCCCGTCTGTAGTTCAAATCGTGATATCTGAATTTCTTAAAAGTATTTTAGTATGAAGAACACACTAGCAAAAAAAGTATATGTATTATTTGAGTACGCATTCAGAGTACTACAAAATCATTTCTCAAATAAGAAAGAATAAATCAAAGTGCATTAAATCAGCTTACAGCAGCAAAAAATACCAATCGCTCTATTTACAAAGGGCGGTAGGGCGGTAGGGCGGTAGAGCGGGCTTGTAATGTCACGAGTACAAATAAAAAGGAAACTCAAAACGATAGAGGGAAGCGAAAATACGATATTCGGTTGCCTGTCGGGTGTATTTCAACCAGAAACAAGACTATTAAATTGCTTGGCGCTATATTAATTACTATATCTTTCATATTCGTATGTGTATGTGTATATCTACCATGTAATCGTATGCGAGGCACATATGCGAGCATGTAAGTGTAATATTTAGGTCCACAACATGGCAGTGATATAATGATTGATACACCGCTAACGTGTGTTTGTGAAATGTGGTATATTGAGTGGAATATTACGTTATTTGCGCTCATGCTGTCCCGCCGTCCTGCCGTCCCGCAGTCGGCTCAAAGACGCGACTTTTAAAATATTTATCTCACGATTTACGATACATCAGTATTTCAGTGTAATACATTCTGTAGTTATGATTTGAATATAAATTGTTGCCGTTAATTGTACTGTATAAATGGTTGCCGTTATATTTATAGAAATAAAGAAATTATATATAATTTTATATATATATATATATATATATATATATATATATATATATATATATATATATATATATATATATATATATATATATATATATTTAATTATTGTTTCAGTAATAGGTAGGTAGCTTACTTAAGAAACATAAAATCATATATTACATGCAGAATGAACAATCTTGTGGCCGCATCGTGTCGCACTTGAGAAGTATTTAGTTTTCCCGTATTATTAATATAAAGTTATTATATAAGGACCTTTTATTTATAATTGTTCTGTTCATGTATTTGTCACTGTGCTTGTCCTAGACCGCTTGACTGGTTGGAATGAGTCTTGTATTGAAATTAAGAATAAAATTGTACCTGGCAGGTGGACTTGCAGCCGTAACTTGTGAGTGATTTCCTATCTCCGTAGGATAAAAATACAAAGTAAAGTTAAAAGACCCAAGTGCATCTTAACTCATTTCCGGTGATGTATTGAAAGTGACTTCCACGACGCGACGGTAGCGAGGTTTGCGAAGGCCCGATAGACGTTCATAGCAGACAAATGAAATAAGTGCCGGGGAAATAGTCAAGTCTTGGCATTTAAAAGACGTCGCTCGTAGAATAAATCGAATCTTGACTGCACGTCTATTTATAAAACGTTTTATTTATCGGCTTAAGCCAGTCAGAAGATTTTTTTAAAATCCTGAGAATATGATGTGATTGGCTTGTCTCGACGGAAATAGTACAAACCAGGGAAGAGTGGAAAAACTGAAGAGAGACCTTCCCAACAATGAGACAGTTCAGGCTAATATAATATAAGAATAATAATGATATAGTTAATAACAGAAAGCTCAATTGTAAACTATGAAGTAATCTCTTAACACTCACAATAAAGGCTTGTATGACACATGGACACATGGACCTACAGACAATATGGAAGAAAGCAAACAACACCAGCAAGCCCTAACCGTTCTTTAAATAACTTACATATATACATAAATATAAAGCCCACACCCATAAAATATTGAATATAAATATTTAAATAACATTTATTCAATCGGAAAAAACGGATGAAGAACAAAAATAGACGTCAAGAGGCAATACAAACATTTCATAGCAATCAGACGTCCTTGTGAGGCAAATCGCATTGACTGTACGACACTTCGGTATTTCCCAGAAAGCTGAAGTCCTGGTCGCGAGGAGCGCTTGCTGAAACTGATACATCCCTAAACGAATTAATAACTCCACTAAATACAGATATACATACATATGTTCTATAAATAGAGTATTCAATGTTTCTAAATAAGTACTATATTGGTATCGGAAGCTCAATAGAAGCTCCATAGATAATTAATGTCTATATAATTGCGCAAACACATTCATGAAGAGGTACTATCATAATCATTATTTTGTTTTTTATAAAAAAAAAAAAAATTGTATAAATCACACATGACTTTTTGCCAGATTCATTAAATCAATTGCAACGATGGATTGGAATCACTCGTCAATCAATAATAAGTGATGGTCGCAAATTCCACTCTCATTATATATGTAGGTGTATTACGTTTTATTGTTTGTATGGTATCATATAGAATAACATTTATACGGGAAACATACAAATTGTCGTCTAATATTTATTTATTGTGATATGCAGAAGGTTACATTGCCTTGTTTCCATTGCCATTACTTACATACAAGTAGTATGTTACAATGTTAACGTCCGTTAGTGAAGCAACGGGGCCCTTTACCAAGCACTAATGGAGGGTGAGCCCCAAAGGTTGCATATTAAATAAAATTTTAACGTGTTTTGTTATTTATATTTTATGGTTCAAAGGTTACTAGGGAAACGAAGAAGATCGTTCAATAGATTATCTTAAAAATAAATATGTAATAATTAATATACATAGGTATAGTTTTGACATGTCACTAAAAACGGAGGCACAAGCCTGCAAGTCTGCCTGTAAGCATGACGGTTTTGTGGGTTCGATTCCCATACGGGGAGACGAATTATTTTCATTTGCTTCGCTCTGGCAACAAGGCAAAAGCGCAGCTTTGAGTTCCGCCATTAAACACGCAATGTCTCAAAAGGGCGTAAAGCGGGGAACGGAGTGTGTGTGAACGGTTCCGTCTGCCTACCCTGCTATGTGCAGGGTATATTGTATATATATATATATATAATTTAATTAAAAGCAAGCAAGAGTAAATTCATTTCATGTCCAAAGGCAAAGGCAAACCGAGTTACAACTGGTCTCCACTTAAAAGGTCCGAGCCACGTTTCTAAGAGGTGAATGTAGTTAATTGATTAACAAGCATGTACAAATTCAAACTTTCTTTGCTTACTTAACATTCCTTATTTATACGTAATTTGTATGGGAAACAAAAGGGAAATGGAGGTGGGATTCAAACTATATAGCTATAGCCATTGGTCAAACTAGAGTTTTGTTGAATTGTTTATAATTGAGTTCAGTAGACATCGCTTGTACATGATAAATACGTTTGTTATATAGTATAGGTATAACTATATATGTAATGCTAGAAGTGTCCTATGAAGATAATTAGTAAAACGGTTGATAAAATGTATCGAGTAATTTAGTATAGAATTGAGAATGTAGATAAAAATTTCTATAATTACACAAATTACACGATGTGTTCCGCATATAGTAGTGTCAGTAGAAGAAACATTTCCGATAAATTCTGCCTTATTGAGACACTACGTGTTGAGTGGCGGAACTCAACGCTATGCTGTCTACTAGAGCGGAGAAATGAAAAAAAAATTCCGCTGAGAGGGGATCGCAACCACAACCATCGTTTACAGTCAGTCTCCGCACCAATGTGCAACGATGGCCTTTCGAATCTCTTAAACTAATATAGACTTCGTTTATGTACCAAAGTGAGACCTCACTTCGGAAATTATCTACCAATAATATACAAACAAATCTAATATTTAAAATGTTTATATAAATATATCGTAAGTGGCAGATATCGCATAAAAATAGACAGTTAACATCAAAGGACATGTCCCTTTGAATGCCCAGCCCAATGAATGTTGCAAAGAACATATATATATATATATATATATATATATATATATATATAATATATATATATATATATATATATATATATATATATATATATATATATATATATATATATATATATAAATATATATATATATATATATATATATTATATATATATATATATATATATATATATATATATATATATATATTTATATATATATATATATATATATATATATATATTATATATATATATATATATATATATATATATATATATATATATATATATATACGAACGTACAGAACTTAATTAGGTGAAGCGTTTACTAACATATGTTAATTGTTGTTTATCAAACGCCGTGTTAATTTGAGTCCAATATGCAGAGTTTCCTTTGTGACGTGCTCCTGGATTAGATTCCTTTGCTGTTGCTAGTATCTTTAATGAAGTACATTATGGAGATTGAATATTGTTCCCATTTTATATATCTGTATATAAGTAATATAAGTTTAATAATAGAGTTCTAACAGTTTATATGTATTTACGAATTTTACGCAGTTCTAATTTCAGCAGGCAATTTCAACATAGGAGGGAGGACTAGCTAGCATACGAATTTGAAATATTTTGATTTCAGTTTCAAGTGAAGCGTAGACCGAAATCGGTAAAGAACGCTTAAAATGGAGCTGTTTGAACAGACCCGGAACAAAAAATGTTGAGCAAATGAAGTCAACGTATAGAAGAAACTGAAGAAACAAATTACGGAAATTGATATACTGAAGTGAAATGTAAAGAGTTCAGAGTATTATGTTGTAGATACGTCACGAGAGCATATAGATAGGTAGGATAGATATTAGAAGATATGTTGTCGTATGTTCGTCTGTCAAGATCCTTTTTCTCAAAAACGAATGGAGATACACAATTACACGAAGCCCATTATTTAATCGGTGTTTATTACTTCTATAACTATTTAGTTAGAAAAGATGTTCTATAATATATATAAGGATAAAACACAAAATAAAGATACAGATAACGAATAATCTAACATCATTAGTTACGTGTAAATTTCCTTTACATTAAGCAATAATTATACTAAATTCATATGCATTGTAGCTTTTGTATGCATTTTTAAAATTCTCATTTGCGAAAAAATTTCTTAGTGTTGAATGAAACGTTGAATGATCTATTTGTTTAGAAATGTATATATATATATATATATATATATATATATATATATATATATATATATATATATATATATATATATATGTATATGTATATATATATGTATATGTATATATATATATATATATATATATATATATATATATATATATATATATATATATATATATATATATATATATATATATAATTTTGTATAGGTACCTGCGCATAGCACGCAATTTACAGTACGTAATTGTACATAAATATGTAAATAAGGAAAGTTCCTCCGCTTCGTTTTTGGGTTTTACACACTTTACAAAATACACGCTCTACAAAGTGACGGCGTGGATACTCGGCTCCCACTGAGGCAGCTGATATATTAAAGCGTACTTTATTTTTCTCATACTATCTCTTACATGAGCTATTGAAAATTATGATTAGTACGTTTTATTTGAAAAGCATCTCAGTTGATATAAACGGTAAAGCTATATTTAAATATATTCGTTTTATATTCACGAAGTGACAGAGTACGTTGTACCTCACCTAATGAGCTCTACAATATGATTTGATACTCGTATATAACAAGTATCAAGTCAACTAAGACGTTCAAGTTATATCACACCAGTTAACATATTAACATTATGCATAAAATTATTCAGAATTTAGTATTGAATTATTATTTTAATGTAAAATATGTTCATTAGCAAATTCTATAGTATGTGACAGATACGCAGACTGGTCCTATTTTCAGCAACAATGAAAACCACGATGAAATCTAATCCACAGTCGTCTAATTCTATTGAAGCTGGATGTGGTGCTGGATGGCAGTGGGTGGTGGGAGGTGACCACTTGCGCCTACAAGTATATGTACGTATGTATGTTTCAGAAGTATGTTTCCGTATCTGGGCGAATATTAAATTGAATATGATAAATAGCCAACGAGCAGTGAAGTCCAACGTCATCTTTCAATTAGACGTTACCATACCACATAGCTAATTAGATTCGAAAAATTGTTCTTTCCACGAACAGATCAGTCACATTTACTTTAATTTCGTAAGTTCCTCATATAAAATATTCTAAAGCAAACAGCATAATTCAGTTACTCGTACATACTGAATAGACGGGAGTAGCTTCATTGTGAGCTTCGCTTGAACAACACTGACTGGAATAGAAACTAGAAAGACTCATGTGTAGTATGGAAGTAGACATTACGTTATACGGACAGGTCGGTCCGGACGGTGGACGACGGGCACCTTGTAGAAGAGTATATCTATTGTAATATTAGCATTGTTCGTTCTGTATAAAAGTATTTCGATGTCTAAATTAGCAGGGATAGTGTTATGGCATAGATAGCTATATCGTTATATTTGAAGATTTATATAATTCACTCATTAACTGCTAAAACAGTAGGTACTTGATTCTAGTGTTTGTATTTTGATAAATAAAATTATTATTTCACTATTCATTCGTCCAAATAAATTTTATATAATTGTTAATTAATATATTGCTATGAAGTTAAGAGCCGTATTGCGGTCGTTGTATTGACGTGTGCTTATTACTGATTGGTCCAATTTTACGTTACAGTGCTATTTTAAATTTCGGCGAACAATTGTTTACAATTCTTCTATAATTGATTTCATTGCTCATTTTGTTTAAAATAAATAATGTTGTTGTAGAACAGTCAGAGTTGAGCTTGGCGCATGAGAGAATACAACTGACTTTCCCCCTTTCAATAATTTTTTTATAATAAATTTATTAGTACTATAATAACCCAGTAATGTTGAGTTGACTGATAACTAAGTAGATGTCCAGTTCAAAGTCAGGAATGTACCTTGAACCTTCAAATGTCAATTGAAATAAGATCTCAATACTGCCACTATGCAATGATATATCGATGAAATTGTCTTCATTCATGAAGCTATAAGAACGAAATATTTATAGCTACAACATTTACATGAACATCTTACAAGAACTTTTGAATGTACAGGAAGCTACCGCCTGCTTCATTTAATCTCATGATGTTGCGTTAGCACACATTAAATGATCCGCGGAATAAATTACTTCCTTGTTTATTTCAAGCCGGCGATAGTAAAATTCAGTGACAGTAGTGGCGTGGCAAACTATTCGAAGAACTTTTAAACTCAATAATAAATACCACGCATTGTATTGCTCTCCTTTTATTAGATTCATTGGGTATAGAGGAAGAGCTTTCACTTGGTTGATTTGAGATGTTATGGTGTGCACTGTGCACTGTGCAGGTAGTATGGCTGAGAGCGTTATAGAAAATAATCCATTATACTTTAATATCGGTACGCTAACATTTCAAGAAAGGAGATGTGATTTTCCAATATGCAAATAGAATTTCTCTAAAACGAGACCTCATAATATGACAGTCTACAAGTAAAATTAGAACGACTCCGGTAACGAGTGGACATCTCTATTGATAGTTTATATAACATTTTACGTCCGTATGATAGAAATAGCCGATATTAGTAATAAAATTTGCACAATTTTCAATCTAAATCAATCTAAAATACATATTTTTTAATCTATGAAATATATTCAAAATACAACATAAATTTTTAATCGTAATTGAATCTAGCGTACGTTGTACGACGTAACGCGTGAAACTAGAATTCGAGATTCTAGATTAGTTTTAACTACATATTTATAAGAAGACATGAATTTTATTATCGCTACACTAATAAATGGTTAAATTTAAGAGATTTTGTACAAATATGTTAAAGCCTACATAAATCAATGTTACTATATAATATTGTATCATAAATGCAAGGAAGCGAATCACATTAACTTAACCCAAAGAACCTCAGAGAACCACTAAGAAACCATAAGAAGAATAATAATTCAATTTAAACTGGTAGAGCTATCTACCTGGTTGTTGGCTATTGCACGCATACGTAGACTAGACTGTGTAGATACGCTGTCAATTTGCGTTGACTTTTTATTAGCTAGCTCTATATTTTCTTATATGCACGCCTAGAACATATTCGTACTTCAATATCAAAGAGACGTGAAACTTTAAACCTTAAGCTATAGCGCATATCTCACACTGAAAGATATAAGATATTTACATGAAACTAAGTATTATATTATAATATATTTTTAGTTTTATGTGTGTGTATGTGTGTGAGCACAGGTAATATCGTGCTGCAATGTGTGTGTTAAGTGATCACTAAGGGTAACAATTTATTTATCATCGCTAGACATTCATAGCCATCTTGGCGATAGAGCGAGGTTATATGCATGCTAAGGACACACACATTTTTCGTGATGAAGATGTTATTACACATTTGATCACTTTCGAATTGTCTCTCGCGGTAACTATTCGGTTTAGAAAATATATATATTAAAAACCTCAATATAATTTTTCGAAGCAAAGGGAAGCCTCAAAATATGTTTAATTTTTAAATTTTGTGTGGAAATCATCATTCATTCAACTTCTTATCAAGTTTCAACAGTATAGTTCTTATAGTTTTTGATAAAATTGTGTTATACAGTCTATAATAGACATGACGGATCTATAAGTATTCCGTTTATTGCCATTTGGCCGTGAAACCCTTAGTGACAATAGAGCATAATATGCAATCGTATATTAAGGTCTACCGTCACTAACTCTCAAGCTTTTCAATATTTGTTATTATTTATAATATAATTACAACACAACACACATGTATATTGCTAGATAGGTAGAGAAAGCCTATAAATAAGTAACTGTTTGTACAGTACACTGTGCAAGTACACAACAGTGGCTAGATGCTGGACTTTGGTCGAATTAATTTCATTAAACAGTACTTTATAAATATAATTCTCCCCACGAGGAAAGAACCAACAGAAGTCAAAGCCACAATATTATGTAAATATTGTTATATAAACTTATAAAGTTACCTTTATAACGTACGTCCCGTAAATAAATATCGATTAAATACAGAAATAACCACTATGTGTTTATATTTTACTAAATAAATGAACGGAATACAAATTTGTTATATGCCAATTCCCGCAAGCAGTACATACATACAAATATGAATATAAATTAAAAAAGAACTGGAACAGCTATGCTTACCCAATTATAATTACTTGCTATCTCTCTCTCTCTCTTATTAAATAAATATAACAATCACTCAATGAGATGAATTTATTATACAAGACTTAAGCTCTCTCTAGATGTGAACGTGCCTCTTGAGATGGAGTACACTTACTTATTACTTACTTGAAAATGTATACCTAGGCGAAGTTATTTGCACCTAACAAGTATCAATATTATATTCTACAAAGCTTAAGTAAGCGGAGCAAATCTTTATAGAACGAAAACTAAACAAAACATTTTAAAAAACAAAATGTATTCTCATAGTGGTATTCGTATACGGAATTGTCGCGTGTATTTTGACTAATAGATTAATTTAAACAAAAGTCAAAGGACACCATAACAAAAGCATTTTCGATCACAAGGCTCGTTAGGCAGCGCGTAATTGGACGATAAAATATTGGCGATAAAATAACAAGTAGTTGCACTCCATACTCAATGTTTACATGTGCGGGGACAATCAAAGGGCCCTCGGCGCGTGGTTTGTCATAATTGGACTTTTATTGACGTCATCATATATTCGACTGACCAATTAATTAATTATACGAATGTATCAAATACTCGTAACAATGCGGACGTAATGATTTTCAGCGTGACTTCGTGGTTCTAAATACGTATATGTATCTCCACGTTACTATGCCAGAACAAGATTGTGCCATAAGGCTGTTTTTTTGTTAGTAGTACTCACCCACCCAGTACCCACTTTTAATGTGAACCGTAATTCTCTTAGTTTCATGAATGTCACTGCTCATAAGGTAATTTGGTATAAAAGGAATATATGAGATGGACTCATGGTACCCAACCTCAATAAATAAAAGCTCCAAAGTCACTAATCACTAAAACAATTACTCCAAAATCACAAAAGTATCTAAATAATCAGAATATATACAACCGCAAAATATCCACACATAAACCGCTACACATATTCATACATTATTCAGACTTGTGAAGGGCATAGCAGCGCCAGCCAAAGAGCTTATCTGCTAGTTTCTCTCTTTGCTATACCTACTCAATATTTATATACATACATACATATATACATACATACATGTATACATATATATATACATACATACATACATACATATATACATACATACATACATACATCGCGGGTAGCGGATGGGAATACTAGTATAGACATTCTTGTCTGAACTTAGTGTACGCTTATATAGTTGTAGCCAACATAGCAAATCATTATGTTGTATTACTCATAAATTATCTTAATACAAAGTAGGTACACCGTTATTAATATTTAACGCAGTAAACAATATCATTTCCTTCGTACAACATCGAGTCAAGGTCGAAAGTTAACTACGAAACGTCGCACTTTGTTTTGGATCGGAGTTATGGTAAAGACGATTGCGGTATTAGTACAAAGTAATTAGCCGACTTATTTTAATGTATGAATTTTAATGAAGCCACGCATGAGAAAGGCGCCGACGTGTATCGGCTATGTACCTACTCCAAAAATGCTTTATAATATGTTCATCAACATTTCATGTAATCTTATGAGTTTTAGCTTATTGTGTTATTCTCTTTTATGTGTTGGTGGAATTGGATAATGATTGCGGTTGCAAATCTATTCAGACCTTCAAGTATGTATGCAAAATTTTGTAAATGTATGTATGTCTGTATGTTTGTATGTTTACTCATAATTTTCTCCGAAACTAAAACTCATATCGAAATAATGTTTCCAAAGGGTCATCCCTTGAATTAGATTTTTTAAATATTGAATATAACTGACCGATTTCAAATAACTGATTATTATAAAACTGTTTTTATTAACGAGTTCAGTCATTTTTGAAATAGCATGTCTCGAATTTCGGAAAGTGGGGAACGGAATGTCATAATACTTGGGTTCCTCTGCCTACCCTGCATTATTCAGCATAACGCTATAAAAACAACATAATCAAACAATTTTAATATTGTATTAACCTTCAAAAGAAATTCGAAAGCACACACACAAAAATTTAAATATCAAAATTAGTTGAGTCTCAGGGAACATCAAGCACCTAAGTAATGGGTTTAGTTTGGATGTCACAACCAGTGCGCCATACGCGTGGCGTAACACGTTTAAAGTGATCGGCGTCACCGACGACGCTTCATTGTGACGTTAGCTGAACATCACTGAAGCTAACTTATATAAGAGACAATGGATGCTATGGGAACGTGTGAAGGAACGTGTCGCTAGGTGTAGGTCCGAGCAATCAATAAACTTGGTTTTCTGACAAAATGTATTTATTCGCTTAAATGATAGTCTATTAATATTATGAAACTTTATAATACCCCAACAATTTTGTTAGTAGGGTTGGCGAGTTTATTTAAAGCTTACACTGCGCCGTGCACAGAAACGCGTTGTGAAGTAAACACGTCTGGCAAATATTTGAGGAATATGCGACGATATGACGGCGCAGAGATCTCCGTAAACACATTTATGAACAGGTGACATTCATTAGAAACTTGATAGAAAATTATTTAGACAATTTATCAAATTTGTACAAACTAACTGAGCAAAGTAGATTTCGGTTGGGTTGTTTCCCTTTAAAGGATGGATGGTGGATAACAAAACGTATTTAGTTTTTTATCTACTTACTTGGGTACTTTATAAAACTAAAGTCTAGTGGACAATAATAGAATGCCTCAGGCACAAATTGCCTCGCCAGATTTTTCTCTTAAATAACGCTTGAAACGCTTCAAATGAACGGCCTAAACCACCTTATGCGTGTATTTATCAGCTATACACAATTCCAATTATGATTCACATGTGCATTTGCAATTATTGCTGTAGATGTACAAGCAGCGAATTGAAGTGGTGGCTACCAATAATTTAGTTCGGTGAAGTAGCTCTAAGCTTCCCCGACCGATTAATCTCGTCATTAGTAGGATTTGCTGCACTCGGTGTGAATACGATGATTCATAGTGAAGTGTGTATCTGAGCAGGAAAATGTAGTCGGTATGATTTTAACTGACCTGATTCAACTTCGTATGGTTCTATTTCGCAAGTCGATAACGAAAAGTATACGGTGACCTCACAAATATAAAACGAATGGCTACCTATATCAGAATATTGTATCCTTTTAACTTTGAAGTGGCGCACACTAAGGACTGATAAAACATCCTAATGCGTTCCACGTCCACGTCCAACGTCTCTCCGAGATCGAAGTAATTTGGTAAGATGGAGTAGAGCCACCGAAAAATCTGGCTACATCTGTAGAGAGGCAGTAGGAATAGCTCATCACTAACCTAACCCTAGGTATTCTTAGACAGCGGTCTATACCCGTAACGCCGCGACGACTTGACAGTGCAGTAGGAAATCATACGTGAAGCGTTTAGCCTTTGTCAGTAGTCAGTAGTCAGTAGCAACAGCACAGGGAAACTAAACAAACAGAAAACGATAAATAGAGTTTGTGAAAGAAGGCTCGTCTAAAAAATTACCACATAAATTTCAGCTCCTGATTGGACCCTTATTGACACGTATGAGAGCTATATAAAACCCCTAAGGATATTGGTATTTCGTTATCTTCCTTTACTTTCGAAGCCTGAAGCGTGTTATAGTACTGATAGAACTTACAGTTTCACTTTGTTAACGTCTAATCGAACCTATAATATTAATATATATTATAGTTCTATAATTCATACATGAATGTGTACAATTATACTTAGATTTCTTGGTTCTAGGTTGAGATATTATATTAGTATTATTGTATTTTCCCAATATAACATGTCCCTGTTACTTACATAAAGTTGCAAGTAATCAAGTAAAAGTAACTTGTAATAATGGATAATTCGCTTACTCAATGTCTCAGTCCTAGTTTACAATTAATATAAAACGAATGTAAGCATAGAGATAAGAACGTGTTGATCAATAATAATTCTATATACATACATACTAACATTAATATAATTAATATTGATGATAATATAACAAAATAATCATAAGTTAAAAAAGTATACGTACCAATACGTGCCAATTGAGTTAATTATATTTCAATTAAAAAAAAAGTTAAAAAGTTAGTACTTAACTAACGAATTGACCAGGAATAGCTTTAAAGCTACTTGTACGCGGTTGAAATTGGGGTGAGAGCTGATAGGTATAATAGTGAAATCTCTCTATAATTACTAAAAGATATCAGTCTGTCTAAAACTATCATTTCGAATTTGGTGTCAAACACAAGAAAGATAACAAAGATATTCCGATTATTTAAAACTATTTTTTAAACAATTTCAAAAAATAGAACGCTTTACAGCAGCACGTTTAAAGGTAGTATTCAAATTGAATGCATCCCGATATAAAGCCGTAGCATTCAAAATCAAATACAAATAATCTGAGCGAACACTAGCGGGCATTCGGTGAGGCAGTTTAATTTAATACACCAAATAAAATACATACAACAACGTCGTTGCTATATGCAATGGTAGGTATGGGTAGATATGGGGCGATGGGTAGCGATGGGGGCTCAACAGGCTCAACAGGCTGCTCTGTTGGATTGCCCCAAGCCGTGAAAGCAGACACCTTTAATTAATGTCGATTTACATCAACGTGGTTACGTGCTATTTTAAATGTGTACTGTTTCTCAAATCGGAAACAAATATTCGCGCGCTGTTAATATTTCACTATGATAGAGTTTGTGTTCGAAATGTCTGAATTTCAATTTATTTTAAAGTTTAATAGATAAATAACAGTAGGTGTAACACTGTGTTACATTTTTAGAAATATGAAATTTCTAGAAACCATTTGAAGATGAATCAAACGACGAGTATTTCGAAGTATGTGAAGAGTATCAGAGAGTATCAGTGAAATATCCCAGCAGCACACGCATACCAATACCACGCACACAACATGCCGCGGCAGACTTGTCTAAGGGGTTTATGGTTGCGCCGCTACCTTTTATAGTGCCTTGTGCTTCAGACACTCGAATAAGCTTATAGTGAGTATTAAATTGTACGATATTCTAAATGATATCTAATTTTTTGTGTAATTTCTTTAGTTTTTACGTAAGCATAGAGTTTTAACCAATAATATACGTTTATAAATTAATTGTTATTTTATAAAATACCATTGTTTAATCTAATAAATGATCATACAAAACTTGCACATTTCCCACTGTCAACAATCTCCGCTAGAGTTGCTGTGATAAAACGATAAAACAAGGCATAGGCGCGTCGACCGCTCGGCGCTCAGTGGGGACTGGGGGACGTGCAGCTTGTCATTCCTTATTACTGTAGAAACAACACCCATCCGTTGCGGCGTTTATTTATGTATAAGCATTATAGCAGTATTATAGCGGTTTGAAGCCATTGTGGAATATGAAAGTAACTTGTAGCACAATAATAGTATCATTTAATATAATATACACATTGTGTGTGTACAAGCAGCTACAATTTTATATGAAAACATATACGCTGGATGTACTCAATACGTACTCGTACAATTATATTTTTGAAATGAAGCTTATTAAGTTTAAGTGAGCTGCTTCTGCCGACATTTGGATTTTACCGAACATAATTAAGTGCACTTAATAACGGTCACCGTGACTTATGCTAATTAATTTAATTGTGTGTAATTATGAACGCTAGATTAACGTCGATACGACCGATATCGTAATTTACTAAAATTGAAACATTTAAATAATGTTGACGGTGTTATTACAAGTTTCTTAATAATATTGGTAAAATATTAATATGAAAATATGATGTTGCTCAAAGTAATGTTTATATTCAAAATATTTTTCCTCAATTGTTCGATAAAAATAAACTTTCACCACGAAGTCCAAACAAGAAGCTCCAAACACGAGAAATCCGTAGAAATGAGTAGATGTAGTGACAATTATTGTATTATTACACCGTACCATTGTGTCGCGTGTCGTGTGAGTTGTGTGAGTTGTGTGAAAGTTGCCACCTTTTTGTCAATTCAAAGTCAAAAATTACTTTCTTTACAAAATCTACTCAGCATATCGGACACTGTACTATATACTGTAGCCGAGTCGTTCTCCTCGCCGTGAAAACCCGCGTATTTTCGTGTAGGTCTTTTTTATCTCAGGCGGTGCGTCATTCCGTACACAGTAACATAAAATGGTTTATATATGGAAACAACATACATATGACGACTATATAGACTTACTTTTCCTTTTTTTTGTGAAACTAACCCATTCATATATATTTGATATACATTCAATAAATTATAGATTAATGGGAATTTAAATAATAATATTATTGTAATATTAAATTTATATGATAAATGCCTTTAACAACGTTTTTTCCTCTGATAATATGTAATGGGTGTATGGACAGCGCGTTAACGTCACCCAAGCTTACGTCAAATAAACAAAACGCCTAAGGTTAATGACACCGACGTGTGCAGCACAGATTTTTCCACTAAACATTAACAGTCTAGGCCACAACTTGCATTACGTCATACGTAACCTTGTTAAATCGAACTAATTTCACTAGACTAAATCAATATAGTAAGTATAATTTCTTATATCTTGTATGTCTGTCTGTTGTTGTTAGGTTAATAATTACGTGATAAGATTATTAGTAATAGATATATTACTTATAAAACTTTACTTTTAAATCCATTGTTATATGTTTCTGGTGCGTCTCTTATGGAGCTATTTGCAACGGAGACGGGTGGAGACGGGTGGAGACGGGTGGCGCAAAAAAACAGTACAACACTAGATTAAATTACAAAATATTAATTGGATAGATAGATAACAAACTTTCCTGACTACAAATACTGTTAAAATAAAATTAATTGTATTTTCTTATTTCCGCGGCTGTATATTGTAAAATATTTTAAGTAGTAAGTATGTATGGAGTCAAATACATTTGTTTGTTTGTCCATACGTTTATATTATACGGTATTAGTGACGTGTGTGTGTACCGGACTATTGATAAGTACAATGAAACCTCTATTTGTCACAGAAAATGATCTAGCCGTCCACGTAGTATTTGTACGAATAAGACGATCAAAGCAGTAAGGGAAGGAATTCGAAGAAATCCTTTCCGAAAGCAAAAGATTTTATCTTAGAAGATAGCACCAGCAACCATGGAACGTATTTTAAAAGAAGAGACTAGGGTATAACGACGCCTCTTTAGGGATTTTGGCTTAAAATCAATATTATAAACAACACACTGACACCTTAGCCATACTGATATAGTGTTAGAAAACGTATAAACGCGCATTTAACCACAAAGCCGTACGTTCTCATCGGGATATGTTGTTGTAAGGGTTATAACATGTTATTAAATTAAAAAGCTTAAAGGCAGACAGAGGGAATCGGCGGAGGGTAGTATTAAACACTCCGTAGACTAAATTCGCCTAATTTTAGAAACATTGCGTTAAGTGTCGGGACTCAACGCCACGCCGCTATGTCTTGTTACCATAGCGAAGAAATTTAATAATTAATTCTTCCGAGTGGGAGTGGATTCGAACCCACAACCGTCGCATCATCAGCACTATTACTCGTTACTATTAAAGTGCGGAAAGAAAACGTCGATAACATCGATAACAAGTCGTACCTCTCCACCTTAACCAAGAAGTATATATACTTCATAGAAGATTACTTTCGGCAGTTTTATACGGAACTCCAATACGTTTAGAATATATACCAATGAATAGAATAGAAGTCGGCCCGGTGTGAGCGTTACACTGCTCTGAGCATCAGCGTCGCAGCGACCCCACAAAGCGCCCGGCATCCGCGCGGTGAATCCATGGAATTCTAAATAGTCTCATCTCGTCTCTTTAACTTGTGAAAATAACGCTAGGTAATTTTATAAAACAACGTTTGGAGTTGTCTAGTGAAAGTGAAAAATAAGTCTAGTGTGGCGGCACATTGGCAATTTAAAGTTGAGTTACTAAATAATTATTTTATTATATTAAAAATCAACCCGATGTCAGGACATTGATATAATTTATAAGAAATTTCGATGTTACAATACATCTCAGTCTAACATTTTTGTGCTCTTTTTAATATTAGGATGATATATACGAATTAGTATAAAAGTTTATGCTAATGTTCATATAAAAAAAAACAAATAAAATATATATATATATATATATATATATATATATTATATATATATATATATATAGATATATATATATATATATATATATATATATATATATATATTATATAATATATATATATATATATATATATATATATATATATATGAACAGCATCATTATTATTTTTTTCATTTTTAACCGACTCACGCATACTCGTATGTAAGGAATTACAATTACCGCTCCTAGGTGAGCTCCCAGCAAAGTTGAAGTACCACGTACAGACAAAATATACGTATAGTAATTAATTTCCTTTTTCACACTTACAAATTATATAGGTATGATATAAAGTCAGATTATGTAATAATACATTTAGTACAGAAACTCGACAATTAGCTTATAGATACTTTAAAAGCTCAACTACTTAGTTAATAACGTTTTCAACCTACATTATATAAAACAAGCATCAAAAAAGCTGCCTGTCGCCTTATCGGAGAGCTTTTTGCAATAAAGCTGAGGCCGCGAGCTGATATTAAAGCCATTTCATATTAAATGTATGAGAAGCTGTCGCATACTGTCTTGCGGAATGCTTGTGTAAAAGATACCGATACCGACACCAATATAGAACCGATATAGAAAATTGCAAATTTCTAAGGTGAAATATTGATCAATACTAAAAATTCTTGAATGTAAGAGTTTGTTAAAAAAATAAAAGCTCTACTTTCTCAATAACATGAATCGCGAAGAAACACGAAGTTTACTTAAACTACATGAATAGAATTTACTGCATACTTTTAAAATGTACAAAATGTATAATGTAAATAAAAGTGGGAATATTACGAGTATAAAGAAGGTAGCTTTGAATAAACATCTAAAGTATCTAAGATTTACAATGATAGTGGAAGTTGTCTTTGAAACTTTATTTATTAAATTCCTTTGTAAATTCCAAGTATACAGATTTATAAGTCATAATTTAACGAATATATAACCAAGGCACAGTTATTCATTTTACGATATTTATTTTATTAGAAAGAAAAAGTTTAATAGAATTGAATATATCATGTAAAAAATCCCCGTCGGTTTTGTAGTTAGTCAACTCACGAGTCTTGACTTGTTGTAGATTCGATTCCAAGCCCGAGTGAGCTTTTACTTGTTCGTGTGACAAGTATCAGCAGCGTCTGCCTCTAACATGAGTGACCAGGTCGTTAAGAATGTGTAAGTGAATTCTTAAAGAATATTTTTACTATCAAAAATAATGTGAAAAACTAAGTCTTCTTACGTGCAGGTCCAGTCACTAAAGGAATTACCCAATGTCTAAAGCAGATGTCTAAAGACCTAACCTCGGCAACAAGAGCAATTAAATCAACTTTATTCTATCTTGTAATTATATAACAAACTAATTGTTCAACGTCCTTCTAATTTTTGTAGTTTATATTTTTATTAATTAAACTTATATTTGTTACTCCATTTGCCTTTTTAATAAGTGTATATATTTATTTATGTTTAATTATTATATATATACCTACTACATTAAATTGTAGTATACTTTTACCTGCTGATTAATATTCTCTAACTTGTAAACCCTGTAGTAACGGGACCTTATATACTTACTCAAAAGCTGCCCGTGCCACTCGTTCTACCTACCTGCTCTTCTATCTCATACGTAGGACTTACCTGGCTTAGGATAGGCTGGGGAGATGGTATAGTAGTAGCAGTACACTCCGAAGCCGAGGATCACGATGACCAGGGCGAACATGCGCGTGGAGCACGGCCGGCACCGCAGGAGCCGCAGCGATCTCATCTCGCTATGCTGAAAATTATAACACTTTTAAATTTTATAGGTTTACTTAATTTTTACATAGTAGTCATTGGAAGTAAATAATGTCGCATAGTGCTGATAATAGAAATCGCTTTGCATTCAAGCCAATATAATTCAGAAAACGAATAAAATAATACAAATATCTAAAATAAACTTTTTGCCAAATATTACTAAGGTTATCGTTATGATAACCATTCGATTGTAATTAACGTGTCTAATCTAATAACACCGAACAGTTTGGACGGTTGCAAGCCGCCTCGTACATCCAGAGGAGTGCCTCTGGCGCTGGATTTCTGCCACTAATCTGCGAATCATAATTGCTTACATTTTCACACTAGGTCCTGATGTTTACACAAGCAGCGTTCATCTTGATATACTATTATATCAAGTATAGACATTTTAAGGGTATAGCTTGAGCTTTCGTCGACAACGGTCAAAAATTGCTTTACTCTGACTATACAAATTCTGAACTTTATTCCGAATCAGTCGTATCAAAGCTTCGCTTGCTCAATTTTCTTTTATATATTTATATATGAAACTCGCTTTCTCTAACCAGACCGAAAAAGCTCTACATTATAATAAAAGTATAATCGTCGTATCAGATGATATATCTCACCTACATTCCTATGGTAAATGGTATTTTACATTTTATTAAATTTACAAAACAGCAACGCCACAGATATGCGGCCGTGGATCGCGCGCCGTCATATAATAGTCAGGAGCTTTCGCGCTATTGCATCGTTTAAAAGATTCCAACCAGTCGATTCTGTGATTCTCTTCGCAATGGCAACTTTGCATTTTGAATTTATATTTCCATATACAAGTACTTATATTGCAATATACGTGCAAGACATTTACTGTCATTATAAAATAATTTATGAAGGATTTGCTCAAATTATTCAGTATGTTTTTGTAATGATCAAATCATCTTATTGTTAGGTGATTTCTTATTTTGATTGCATTGAAGCTAAGTTAGATACATTTAAGTTAATATAACTTTATATATATATATACATATATATATATATATATATATATATATATATATATATATATATATATATATATATATATATATATATATATATTGAAATATTTCTAAAAGTGAGCAAATAATTGAATTAGTTATTCTGTTACATTTCCCGAGTTCTTGATTGTTATACAAATTCTGAACCCCTATTACCCCTATACCCCTACTTTAATTCTATACTTCATAAACCAGTTTTAATATTTAAAGGCAGCACCTATTTCTGTGGTTGATAAGATACATAGTACCATAGCAAATTTAAGACTCTGAAACGTTGACCGTCCAAGAACTACAATTTTTGCTGCCTTTCAAGATAAGAGTCTTGCATGATAACCATGTATGGCTACTAAATAATCAGTGTAAAGAGAAACAAAATAGAGATAAAAAAAGTATTAACAGAAAAAAATATAGTTTATACTAAACAATATTAATAAAGTAGTTTTTAAATAAAATTTATATAGTTAATATAGCTATAGGTAGCTCATATTTAAGAAACATTTTATCTTTTTTAAAAAAAGGTGCAAATAAAAAAATTGTATAGTAAAAATCTACTTATATATTAAAGTTTTTAAATAATAATATATATATCATAATAATAAAATATTTTATAATAAATAACAGAAGTTACAAATAAAAAATATAAAAAAAAAATCATAGAAGTTTTAAATTATAATGAAAATAATTTAAAAATAAATAAATCAAAGAATACATTAATACATATATACCCACCATTGATATCAAATATTTTAAGAACATAAACACCACAAATAAACAACTTTTAATAAGTTAAGCAAAATTTTAAATAACTCAAAACAATATAAATGAAGCTAACTTAACATTGTAAATAAGCTCAAAATAAAATTTTCAGTCTCAAATATATACAAAGAAGTTCAAACTTAAGAAAAAAAACAAAACACATCACTTTAAGAAAAAGAACTACACATCGAAAGTCTTCTTGTAAGTTGTAAACACGGGGCGAAATGAACGAACGCGCGGGCAAAATAAATTAATACTTACTTTTAAAAATTTACCGCGTTAATAATTATTTTTATTAAGCATTTTAATATAAGTTTAATATAGAAAACATCATAAAAGTTAAAATGTTTCCGATACAAAAGTTCAGCCGACACGTTTGAATTCGAAGTCTGTACTAACTGAGAGCAAGCCAGAAAGTACCTCGCTAAATGCCGATTCTAGCTTCACGCTTTTAGTGTTGCCGTTGCTGTATACGATAATAAAACTGACTACTGATTTCTACCATAACAAAAATTGAAGTTTACCTATTTTTAATACTTTACTTACTATTTATTACCTTTATATTATAATATAGTCAAATTAAATTTCATAAGTCATTTAAGAACTAAAATCCTTACTAAAATAAAAAGTTTCTACCAATATGTCAGTATTATTTTTGGAAGAAATTCAAGAAAATGGCAGCACAATAGCCTTACGGTATTGTCATATTTGACGGACTAATGTCACACGTGTTGTAAATAAATGGACGTGCATCTTGATACATAACTCAAATAGTAAAATTTTTGGATAATCATAAATTTTAATTAAGTAGCATTTTATGGTTAAGATATAGAAGGTAGCGTCATATATGTCTAACAGATATGTCAAATGTCAATATCTTTTATCTGAGAACGGAACATATACCGGGTGCAGTTTATTTTTCAAATTACTTTCTCTAAATTGTCGTTTCGCCAAATATTATGGAGAATTTAGGGGTTCAAATGATAAAGTTAATATATTGGAAGTTTAGTGAACTGGTTTCGTTTTTATATACGTGATAAAAAAAGTTTATTTAAATTGTGAAACAACTTTTTACTTAAAGTTTACAAAAGTTTTAGATTAAAGCAATTCTATTTTTATTTTATTTCATAGTGTTTTACGCAATTACCACTGTTTCTTTGTCAAAATTAAGTTTTGTGGCGAAAAATCTTTTAAATTTATAAGTCTTACTACATAGTTCACGAAAAATCCGCAATGGCGCTTATAAAAAACGTTATGTTATCCATTCTTTTCCTTATTCAGAAATAAGGAAAAAAGCATAATTCATTTTCGTTCAATATGTGTATATACACAGTTTTGGCAACTAGTAGCGTCATCTGTTAATGTGCATGTCAAACTAAACTTGGTTTCATTATTACTAGCTGAATATAAATTATTTCTGATATATAAATAGAACTATTTCAATAATAGTTGCGTATTGAAAAAAATATTCTTTAAATTACGACCTTCGATTGCGGTGTCTGGATATGATAAAGAGATACAGTCAGCATGATTTCAAAAAAAATCTCTCAAGTCCTTACGGTGTATGCCATACGGTGCGGGGCAACAAATTTTGATGAAATAAACAATGTAGTCCACAAGCTCTTTGAAAAAAATAAATATGTCAACATAATAATCATTTCTAAACTCGATGGCTTTCTTATAGAGTGCTATTCTGGTGTAATCCAAAAAATTATATACATAAATGTTAAGATGACAACGTATCTATTTATAAATCATTGACATTTCCATAAATGTACTGATAAATACATTAAGCAATAAAATCCAATTCCTTAAACTAAATAACAGCTTAGTTTAATATTAAATATTTCAAATCCACTCGACAATTACCCCCCACGCACATATAAATACTATTTTGAACGTGAGAAGAAGTTGCCACTCACAACATGGGATAGTACAACGAGGATATTATTTAGGTATTTTATCTAAACTCAATCACTACTTGATCTGGCCACCTGTTGTCATCGTATACAGTCTCCGAAGGTATCTATCCACTATAATTAATAAAAATAATATTTTTATTAATTATACTGCTGCAATAAAAACGCCAAGCAGTTTATTCGTAATAAATCTACAAACCTTGATATACATATTTATATAAGTATAATTTGAATAGGAATTTGATAATTGCTGCCAAATACAAGAGGAGTATAACGACATAGAGATGATGATAGTGTGACCAAAGATAATGATAATGAAGGAAAAAACAATGAATTGGTAATTAATTGTTATTAAATGTTTTTTTAACGTAAAAACGTATAGTGTTATATTATAATTTCATTTTGCGAGCACAAACAGTGTTGTTTCCTTTGTGAGGGCTCTCGTTGACACTTGACACTTTGACAGCTTTAACCTTTAACTTTTTTACCTCTATTGATGCTTCTCCACCCTTAGAACAAAGAATTAAGCAATTCTTCATTGTAATTTTAATTTAATTGTGTAAAGTAGTAGTTATAAACTTTTTGTACGTTATAAACATTTTTAGTTATATATTTTCCAAATTGGTAAAGCGGCTCAGACCTGAAGAAGACTCCATTATCCATTTTTCACTTTATATCACTTCATAGACTAAGTCGGGACCTGGCGTGACGATGCGTGACGTGTTACCAAAAACGGAAACTAAGAAAAGAATATCATATACTACGAATGAACATTGAATCTCCGCCCATCCCATATTTCCCGCGCTACGGTCACGAGGCTTGTGATCGGTTTCAACCAAAATAGGGTGATTTGCGTTCCTAACAAAGCTTTGCGTCGCATCGCATCGGTTACTGATACTGTGAAATAGATACTGATGATAGATACTGTGAAATTCAAAGCGACTACTGGCAAAGTTTTCTCTGGCAAATAGCTATTATTTTCAAATGAAGGTAGAAACGTTATAAAATCAGATAATTGACAAATATACAAGTTTGCTACAATATGTAACGTGTGGTAACTACTAGGTACCACCTACGTACAGTCATTAATCGGTTGTCCTTGTACTCGTACATCTAATTCGTCTGGTGTATATATATTTTTTTTAATTTTTTATGGCCCTGCTTGTCAGATCTAATCTGAAAATGTAACATAGATAATTCTGTGCTAGTCTACACTTAAAGAATAATAATAGTTGATATTTAAATTAATCAGGAAAGCTTAAAGCAAACATATAATTTTATTTAAATCATTACCATCACAGCATACTCTCGAGCTCGTCTAACGTATTAGTATTAAGTTGGACGCGGACAGGGCACAGGCTAATTTAGTTAACCTCTACAGCAACTAAAGCACGCCTCTAACGTGCAGGTAACCTTCTCGTAACAAGACGATCATCACTCGCCCACCTAAGGCTCGTATAAGCTGTAACAAAATTATATATGAAGTAAGTCCACTCCATATTCATATCGCTGTTAAAGTACGAGCATATCTGGTTGGAATACGTGACGGTGTTGTGTTCGAATACCACTGAGGGAAGTATATATGTTTTTTTTCCTATTTTCTCATGCCGTGTATTTGTAACAAGGTATCTCATCTCACTTTCTAATTTGAAAAACAGGACTCGACCACAGGACTAAGGAAAAAAATATTTATAGCTAATTATAATGTATGTGTGTTTAATTATTATAATTTTAAGTACGTAGTATATTTATAAAAAGAATTTACGAAACTTGTACAGACCGTACCGACCTTGGAACTACTGATCCCAGTAATGTAAACAGGGCAGCTCCACGTTGCGGCGGATAGACATAACTCACATATGAATTCACTATTTACAGATATACATATAGTATAATACGCATCGTTGGTTCCCTCCGCTCAGCACGCGATGTCTCTGTCACGTCCACACATGGGCAAAAGTAAAGCAAAGTTTTGTAAATCGGAGTTCGAGAGAGTGTATATATATAAATTAACAATTATTAACATGTTTGTCTAAAATATCTTAATCTAGATTTTGTATGTTCTCATTTCCTGCATTTTAAATCTTAATTAAAAAAATATTTTGTATGTTCCATTTCAGCTCACCACTAGTTAGCGTGGCTATCGCGTTTGTGGAGCTTTTTAAAGAAAACTCACTTTAAAAGTAATTTTTTCCTTAAAATTCATTATTTATATACTCTTTGTGTTTTAATTATATATTATTCTTGATTATATTCTTGATTATAGATTATATATTATTATTTATTATTTAGTAATGCAGCAATTACAAGCGCCATAATTAGTTTCCTTACGAGACCATGTATATGAATCATTCATAAAAGTTAAATAAGTAAGGTGGATCAAATAAAAAGAGGAGGGTCAAATGTAAATAGTGGGTAGAGCAGCACAACAGTCAATAAGACAATATGAAGATTTTTTATCTCAATTGACAAATACTACTATATTTAAATAGTAAATATTGGTCAAGTGTAAGTCAGCGCAAAGTACTAAACTTATGAAAGTTGACATATTTAATTTTACAGGCGTATGACGTATGCGCTTGTTATTAATGAAATAAATTATCGATATAAGTCTGCTACTGTGTTTTTGTAAGATAGACTTAAAATTACTAATTTTCATATATTTTCTTTGTACTCTTTATGTACTGTTAGATTTAACTTTTGCCACATTTCATAGTTATAGATTTTGATAACAATGAAATTCGTTCAAATTTTATACAAAGAACAGCAAAAACGAAGCATAAACGCTCATATGTTTAGACAACATTGAAGTTTAATATTTTCATGCACTTGCAGATTGCAGATCTGAATATTTGATGCTAATTTCACTTTATTACCTCCATGCGTTCTTTAAAAAAATTACCTTGACAGACCGACAGACAAATGTGCTACTTCGGTCCGTATACCTGTACGATTGGTTCGTTCCATAATGATTGAGCTCGATCAGAAGCATATGTGACCGAAGTGAATCATGATTATAGAACAATACTCGCTTTATGAACTATCGTGGCTAATTCGTCATGTCATTCCATGCGACTGCTGTGACTTACGTACGTACGTACCATACGTGGCGTGTAGAAAGGCGACAATCTACGTTTTTTTTTTTTTTTTTTTAAATACACATATAATTTGGTACTGTTATTTTTTTATTTTTATTGGAGACTGGAACTGGAGACTTATTATTCAAGTACAGACCGGCCACATGGCCGGCCACTGACATGTCTACGTTTGTTGAGGTCTCCTCCCCCTTTACATTCTACACCTGCACCACACAGAGGAATATAAAATGACATCACTGGAGTAAATCAAAACAAACAGTTTTATCACTGAAATTGCACATAATTAGGCTACCTTTAAGCAAATTGGTCTTAAAGTGAGCAATTCTAGTAAATAGACTAGCAGTTTTTTACTTTTTCTTGACTAAGTACGTCTATTTTCTTACATGATGTCGTTAAGTTAGCTTTATGAAACTTTTAAGCATTATTCAACACCAATACCAGTACTTTTGTACATCTCATATATCTTCTAAACTTGCACTAACTACTACTCCTCCATTCTATACTTACCGTTCTATATATGTCTTTGTTATCAATTCGATCAGCCCATGTGTCTCTCCGCCTCTCCTACGAAAGGAATGGAGGAAGAAGGAATTATTCTTTTACAATGCCCGAGTTCCGCAAACTTAGAACAGCATAAGTTCCAGTACTGCATTGTGTACAAGCAAACGTGCTGCTATGCTGGAAATTTGCTGTCTGTACTATTGTTACTGTCAGCATTCCGCTTTTCCATATTTGTTATTTACTATGCCCTTCATACACTTTCATATCAAATAAGTCGTCAGAATACCTTCGCGTTTATTTAAAAAAAATATGGGTCGCACATTTATCATATTTTTATACAGCCGTAGCGTCGCTCTCTAACCGGCCAGTAACTATTCCCGCTCTTTAATATTCGTTCTTTATTAACTTGAAACAAATTAATAAATTGCAATCAAGAATCCTCTGTATTTTTTTGCACATCTACGGCTGTAGCTCTTCAAAATGGGATCATAACCGAATTTTTATGTACAAAAATCGAAGCTATTAATCCATCTATACTATAATAATAAAAAAATTAAAAAAATTACTCGGTACAGTGAATATTTTTACGAAATAATAATTTAAATTTTATCTGTCTGTTGATCTATTTGTACACGTACATCTTCAGATCCACTGGGCAGATCGGAAATAACTTTTGATGTTATACAGGGTGTCTCAGGTCCAGTGGCAGATTTCAATGTTTGGTACATTGTAAAAAGAAAACAACACTACTTATACAAAAACGTTCATTTTAATTTGAAAAAAACAAATGCGGAATTTAGTTTTTTAAAAATACGTTCGCTAAATGCCCGCCTCTGACACGCTCTTCGAGTCTAGCACGCATATTTTCAAAGACGCGTTTACAGAGAGACTGGGGAATTCTGTTGATTTCAGATCGAATATTTTCATTCACTTGTGTCAAAGTGCTCGGATTGCTTTTGTAAATAATAGATTTTAAGTATCCCCATTAGAAAAAGTCATGTGGGCTTAAGTCGGGTGATCTAGGTGTGGCCACAGCGGTATGGTACCGTTTCGGCATATACTTTTTTCTGGAAATAACTACCGCACTGCATTTATGGTCACATTCGCAGTATGAGCCGTGGCCTCATCTTGTTGAAACCATGTCTTTCGGTTGTAGGATGAACTATTCTGTAATTCTAGTCTAAAAAAGTAATTTAACATCTGGGCATATATCTCTGAATTCACTGTTACATAAGGCCCTATTATTTCAGATGCAGACATGGCACACCAGACTGTTACTTTAGGCTTATGTAAAGGCTCTTGATGCATTTATCTTGGGTTCTGTACATCCCAGTAACGGAAATTCTGTTTATTCACATAGCCTCCGATATGAAAGTGAGCTTCGTCACTAAAGAATATGTTACCCATCCGAATAGCAGTGCGCAATCTCAATAACATCGTCTCCGCATAAGTTTTTCTAAATGCATGGTCAGAATCATGTAAATCTTGGACAATTTGAACTTTATACGGATGGAACTTGAGATTTTTTCGCATTATTACATGCAAAGTTGATTTTCTAATTCCCAATATTGATGAACGCGCACGCAGTGATAAACGGGCATTTTCGACCACAGAAATCACGCTCGACATTTTCATCCGTGGCCACCGATGATGCAGGTCCTGGCCTGGGTCTGGTTAGTGTTGATCCTGTAGCTCTAAACCTTGCTACCCATGACTGAATAAGGTTAATCGATGGGCTATCACGTAATCGACGAATACTATAACGATTAATAAACCGACGGCGTGCCACACACATCGAAAATCCAGTCGTAATGTACGCCTCGACGGCAAAAGCGCGATGCTCTCCACTCCCCTGTTCCGTGGCTACCAAAAATTCCGCACCGCTTGCGCTGGTAATGACACCCCCCGCGCCCCTCTACCATGTTGCGTTCAGAAACTACGTTCGTTCAAACTTGGAAATCTGCCACTGGACACCTGTATATCTGTATACCTGGACACCTGGACACCTGTATATCTGATAGGTCACAGCAGGGTCTAGGCTGTTATAGATTTGAATGAGTAGCATACCTGATGAAGAGCCATAGCAAATTAGTCAAATTATAATAAATAACGAAATGTTGCCATAATAAGAATGATAGAACGTAATAAGCACTTTCCAATGACATAAAAATCAAAGGTCCCCTGATGCAGAACCACAATAGAACACCTAAACTATAAGAAACCAGAAAATGGCTCTTTAGTAAAAGTTCTTGAGCGTGAAGAGCATTTTTCGTTGAAATATGAAAATCCAAGATCTGGAACATCACATGAAAAACTAGTATTATATGATTAGCTAAAAAGTCATTTAACGTGATGGACACTTTCGTTGACATTTTTATATATATCGAGGATCATAAAATTCACGCCGACGAAGTTGCGGGTGTCCACTAGCACGTAACAGAGTATACAACTCACAAGCTGGCTTTCTTATATGGAAATGAGTCCTAGATGTCAGACAGTTAGTTGATCAGAATATTGTAGGGTTATTAGATGACTGTTTCCTCCAAATAATTAATCCAAACTAATTGTTATACAAATATAGTTCTATGACGTGTACACAAAAATTGTATTTTTTTCTTATAAAATGGTTTGACGCAAAAAAGCACGTATAAAGCTCTTTTTCTAGGATACCAAAGAAACATAGAAAAAATATGGTGCACGCTATAGTATAGCTTCATAGTACCTAGACAAAGATTTTACATTTCAATAGAGTTTTTTAGCTTTTTATAATAATATAGAATACAAGTTCCTTATTAAATATGTAATTTTCTCCGAATAAGCTTCTCTATTAAGGCTAAAAGTAAAAAATGCGTAAACGGCCACAGGTGTCCCGTTTTCGCATTAACTGAAATAATTAAAAATAAACAACACACATTAATATGATCATTAAGCTCGTTGGTAAATTAAATTAAAAGCCGGCTATTGTTAATGTATTGCATCTCTCACATTATAAAAGCTTCCACTAGCTTTTATGCTAAAAAGTACCAGCTGTAAAGTGTTATAAGTGAAAAATTTGTTATTTTTAAAATGAATTAAATTTGTCATTAATTAATAAAAATACGGCATACAATATTATATAGATTTTAGTTGAAGAATGCTTAGAGTAGACATTGTTTTTCTCAAGCATACAGACTACCTTCGTAAAGTTACCTGATTATCATTCTGGAAAAAATATCTAAATGATAAAAAAGTATAATTTCACTAAATTGTAATAAATACAATTAATTTATTTTAATTAAATATCATGTCTGAGTGCAGTTTGCTCGCGACTTGCCTGCTTTCTGAAATCAGAATGTAAATGTTATATTTAATTTATACTTCATTTTGTTATCAATTAAAATAATTTTATTATTTATGCAGCAAATAATATATAATCTGTGCTCTATAGGTACACCAAATAGTATTTTAATCTATAGAGACTCATACGCTCATATCTAGAAACCTAAAACAACATATCCCAATTCACATATCAGCTTTCAGCTTTCAGGCTACAAGCTTTCAACAACAGCAACATAATATAAACTAGCAGACAAGTGAAATGCTTCAGTTCAATGCTTTATATATATATAGACATTGCGAGTTTGCGAGTGGTTTCATGAATATGATTTCTGTTAAAAAAATGTGTAATAGTTCGAGTTAGAAATTATATTATTTTATAATGTTCGTTGTTGAAATTTCAGTTTTCGTAGAATTGATTGACATTTCATTGATTGACATAGTAGGTATAGTGTATTTTGAATATAGATTAAGCTTATATATACATGTTATACCAGTTTGTTGTAAGCATATCTTATTATTAATATGCAACAAATGTACAAGAACTTCAACGCAATGAGTAGGCAGCGTAAGAGCGTGGAGCGTATGGCGTTTTGTTCATAGCTGTCTTACGTATACGAAATTTTGAACACGTATAAGACTGATCTGACTGATACACATATAATATATTTAAACGGAAAATGACTTCAATAGAGTTTACTTTTAAACTGGACGTGAGATATTGTAATTCCTATAATGAATAACAACTTGTCACTTTATTAACATCTTGAGTATAACTATCCCATAGTAGCTAGTTAGTATACAGTGAATATTTATCGATTACTAGCCGACCCGGCAAACCGTACGTCACAATTTATGAATAAAAAAATCCGTATGATAATTGCATTATGTTCAACTTTAGTAAAAGTGTACCAACTTAACCGAAACTAAAAGATAGAGAGAGATGAAATATGCCCGAAATAAAAAAGGTTAAGGTTAAGCATAATTGTTGATTACACATGATGTGGCTTGAAAGCCTTGTTCTGAGGCAAATATTAGGAGCATACAAAAAAAATTGTAATGTACGGTCTAATTTGTAACTTGCTAATAGTACAAACTCATATAATATATTTATCTACATCAAATACAACATAAATAACAACAATAAGGTAGCCACAGAATCAGTCTCGTCACAACAGTAAGGTAGCTGACAGAACATAATTATTCAATGATGGCTATTTATAGGGTTTCAATAATTTAAACCGATTGTATTAGCTTGTATTTGTCAATATCATATTATTTGATATTGACAGATACACGCAGCTTGGATTCGATTGGAAACATTTAATCAATTAAAAGCTTTCTGGTAAACAATTTTTTTTTTGTGTTGCGGTGTGTACATAAACAAACACGACGGCACGCCGACGCGCGAACCCGCGACGTGTGACGTCCATGCGCATAACAGGAAAACTCCAACTTTATTCTGCAAACTTCCAACGGCTGACCTTGCGACTTACTCACGGTCGTCACAAACAGGGGAAATTATAGACGCTTATAATCGAATGGTAAATCAGTTGGATTTATCGGTATCACAACATCATCTGTTTTGTATTTTCTCTTTATGATCGTTGCCTCGTTGCCGTTATTCGTCAGCTTTTTCACAGCCAGTTCCAGTTCCATGTCACAGTCGAGGTGGATTAATATTACGCAGTATGACGATCTGGTCTTACCTTTAATTGCAAATTGCGAGGTGGTAGTCCAGGCAATTCCAGTGAATCTAAAACTCCGTGGGATAGTTGACTAACTGTATCAACTGATTTGAAGGAAAACAACTCTCCCGATTTTAAAACAAAAATGATCACATTAAGATTGCCGATATCTTTTTTCTCCGCTGTCAATTATGGTTATTGAACTGTTGCGCTATGTCTAAAAAACACGCTATATAATGAGCTTCCCTCTTGCATGGGAAATGTGATGAACCCGGTCAAGGTGCACACAACGACTTTACCATTTCCAATTTCTAATAACTGCATCGAAAACACAATTGCAGTTTCATCTTCTTGTATTTGCGTGTCGCCACAAAGTTGATTATTTTAGGCTTGCGTTTAGTTCGTCAGCAACTGTTGATTGGGGAATAGCTGGAAGAGTCTGACGTAAGTCACCTAACAGTAGAATCATGGCCACACCAATAATGTTTTGGTTGTTACCAACCTTCAACATTCTGTCCAGTGCCTCCAGTGACGTCTTATGTACCATCGTGCATTCGTCCAATGATCAATTCGCATACCTGTAGGATCTTCACCATTGCGCTATTTTCGGCGACGTCGCTAACTGCTGGCTTTTGGATTCGAGGAGAAACATGTCGATATGATAATCGCAAACAATGTACGAATTTGATGTGGTGATGAAGATATGAGTATTATCCCATTGCGAATCGTTAACTCTTAACTTGAGTAACGCAAACTGATGTCCATTAAATTGTCGAAACGATGTCGGACCACTAATATACACCAACAACCAATATATATATATATATATATATATATATATATATATATATATATATATATATATATATATATATATATATATAGATATATATATATATATATATATATAAAAAATTCCAAACATTCTCAACCCACGAGCCGCGCTTTTTAGTGATCAATAAAGTTGATTTTGAAAAAAATGTACAAATGAAAAACGAAGGAAGAATAAATATCAAAACTCAAAAGTATAACGGAAAAGATAGCACAGAAAGCCTTTACAAGCCTTTTCTTCATCTTTAATTAACATAAAAAGTTTAGTGCTGTTTTGCAAGTTTTACAAGCTCGGAAAGCAAACGCCGTTAAGGACTCACCAGAAACCCTTTAAATGAGAGTTAGACATATAATAACGTCGTTCCTTTGCTTTAATATTGGCAAGAATCATTTGGTAATTAATTTTGGCTAATTTAAAAAGAAATATCTTTAATAGTATATGTATGAAATATGTAGTTATTATGAATGCAGTATCTAAAGAAACAATTTATTAAATTAATAAATATAATATTTAATTAATTTTATTTTCACACTACGAGCAAATCTAGTGATAAAACGCTTATTTTTCCATCTTCCAAATGTTTTAAAGTGACCAAAGCCAGTGCCATATTTTCTCTATAAATATAAACCTAGAACCTAGAACCGAGTAGTTTGGTTTAGATGATCAAATCAGTGGACAGTGGACAGTGGACAGTGGACAGTGGACAGTGGACAGTGGACAGTGGACACTGGACAGTGGACAGGGGACAGTGGACAGTGGACAGTGGACAGTGGACAGTGGACAGTGGACAGTGGACAGTGGACAGTGGACAGTGGACAGTGGACAGTGGACAGTGGACAGTGGACAGTGGACAGTGGACAGTGGACAGTGGACAGTGGACAGTGGACAGTGGACAGTGGACAGTGGACAGTGGACAGTGAACAGTGGACAGTGGACAGTGGACAGTGGACAGTGGACAGTGGACAGTGGACAGTGGACAGTGGACAGTGGACAGTGGACAGTGGACAGTGGACAGTGGACAGTGGACAGTGGACAGTGGACAGTGGACAGTGGACAGTGGACAGTGGACAGTGGACAGTGGACAGTGGACAGTGGACAGTGGACAGTGGACAGTTGACAGTGGACAGTGGACAGTGGACAGTGGACAGTGGACAGTGGACAGTGGACAGTGGACAGTGGACAGTGGACAGTGGACAGTGGACAGTGGACAGTGGACAGTGGACAGTGGCAATAGTCACATCGCCCGCCACTTCCCACGTCATTGTGGCGTCTTATTAACGAAGGCGTAGTATTTGTAATCTATCGATTTGTATCACATTTCCACACTGAATAAGACATATGCTATTATTTCATTTTATGTAGTATAATATGAACTAAACGTAGAATGAATGCAATTATAGTGATGCCTATAATAAATAGCGCACTTCGAAATTATTTGCAAATTATGTCCAAGTGCGCTATAATAACTCGTAATAGGATTGTCCCCCATTATGGTGGGTTGTATGTTGAAAATCATATATTGATTTGGACTAAAATACAGCTGAACGTCATTGAATGAAAGCTTATATATATATATATATATATATATATATATATATATATATATATATATATATATATATATATATATATATATATATATATATATGTATATATATATATATATATATATATATATATATAGATATATATATATATATATATATATATATATATATATATATATATATATATATATATATATATATATATATATATATAGACCTCTCCGACACCATGTGGGAATGGTTATGGTATTAGATATATTTATAATATTTTCAAAGATACGAGATTCTAAAGTCGAGTGTTATAACACGTATAAAATAATAATGCATATTATATTAGAGTAAATCCGAGAACGTCGAATCGGACGACTCTCAATTTGATATTGCATAAAATTTCAAACCCAATCCCGTTAAGCACTTACATATATTAAACACGTTAGACTAAAATAAAGATACTATTCATATGCCGGTTGCTTTAAATAAAAAAAAACTAAAATATTCTCTTTATATATATACATAATCTTAATATAAACATAAATGACATCTACTAAGTACCTGTAGCTGCACAGTTGTGTATAGTCACGTTACACGTGCGACTTCAATTCTAACTAAATTAGGCCTACGTCCAGAACAAACACATAGAAGTATTAAGGTCACCTTGGCAACTGAGTGTAAGCGCAAGGGCCGTAACTTCGATCAATGAGTGAGCCTCTCGGATAAATGCATTATTTTTAGTCCCCTGCTCTGGTAGTTGCGGCAGAGCGCGGCGATGAGTTCCGCTCATCATCGTCTATGTCTTAGATACTGCAAACAAACCTACAAGCGAGAGAAAACGTCAAGCCGTATATTAACAAAAGTGAACATATTTTAGTTGAGACGACGCGACGCCACTGGTTACAAGTTCGTATCTAAGCCATAATGGATTATGTAAGCGATACGGGCGTCCCGCAATTATGTAATCTATGCTTATGTGCTTTACCGAATGTCTCCGTCATTGTGTTCACAATGCTAACTTCACAATTTAAGGAAATAATTTATTCCAACCATCTCGTGCTGCTGGTCTTCCAACACTACGTTTACCTAAACGCGGTCTCGCCTCTAGCACTGATGGCTTCATCGACCATCGGTCCGTGTGGAGATATCGCCGGTCCAGCTCCACATCAGCGTACTGATTCTAAACACAAATGTCGGTAACGGTGACTTTGGTTCTGTGGCGAACGTCTTCATTAAGAATCCTATTGGCCAGAAACTCCAAGCATTACGCGTTACATCGCTCGCTGAGCGACTTTTAATTTGTGGGCCAGCCCAAAGGTAAATGGAGGGTCCACGTTTCGGCTCCGTAGATCATCACAGGTAGAGGCACTGATTAAAGACCTAGTCCTAGTCTTTAGGCACTGTGGGACAGACGACTCAATAATACGACGTAAACATTAATTAAATTAATTGATATATAGCAACCACATGTTATCAATTAACATAAAATAACCTTTAATCGAGATGTTTCCACGTACGGTTACAGATAATTGTCCAATTTCAACGAATCAACTACATAATAGCCGTAATGCGATATTTTGTTAATTAACATTTATATAGACACTGGACAAACATGGAACCCAAGATACATCGGACGACGATCGATCACAAATTTTCATAGGATTTTTTTAAATCTTTACGGGTTTCCTACAATTTGTTATTAAATAGAAAAGTATCAGAATATACTAAGTCGCTCAAAATCAGTTTAACACTGACATTTGATGGACATTAACGCTGCTAATTGAAGGCTCAAAAGTCAGACCCATTAGAAGTTAGAACTATGCCGCGAGTCACGTCGACAACCTGATAAAATAATTGAAAACAGGATTCTTAAGACTAAACTAGGCCACCAAAGCTCGTCGGTTTTATAGTACCAGGTTTTTTTTATTCGGTATCTTATGTATTTCCAGTTCTTTTATTTCTATATTTGTAGCCTTTGTTTTACTTTAATAAAAATTATACTTAAGTTACTTAACTTAATAAGCAGTAAAATGATTTTAGCCGCGTACTACGACTTGTATGTGAACTCGCACTCCCGGCGCACTGCTGGCTGTTTATCTAAAAAATAAATGCACAAACGATGTTAGTAACTCAAACAAGATCTTGTTCGAAGGCTATATTTTATTAGTCTCACACTTGCTGCTGCAACGGTTACAGGAGGGAATCTTTTGTTTTATTTTGATTTATTTAGGCTTATTGTACATTTAAATTTTAAGATTATATAAAAAAATAATTATGTTAACGAATTATATACTATTACTGGATCAAAAATTCACACAAAAAATCCATTTTAATTAAACAAATTGCTTACTACTAGCATGTTCCTAAAGAACGCTATCGTTCAGTTCAGTATTTGTCTAGAAAATGGGCGGTCTGTTAAGCGTTTTACTGTTTAGCGTACAAAAGATTTATCACCGACTCCGAGGACCGAGTGCCGAGCCAATCAGTCGCCGGTTGCACTTTAAAGGTAGTGGACGTGCGCAGTCCGAACACGATGCGGTACAACTATCTCGGGAAGACTGGCATGAAGGTGTCCCACATCGGCTTGGGAGGAGCCCAGTTCAGTGATATATATGGGTAAGATATTTTTGAATATTTTTCGAGATTTCTCTTTGATTTTTGTACTTTGTTTAAAAGTTTGTTTTTGCAACTCGAGAATATTACAGCTTGTTGTGTGTGTGTGTGTGTGTGTGTGTGTGTGTGTGTGTGTGTGTTTACTTCGTTAATTTTATATTTGTTTTAAAGTATTCTAGAATCTAGCAATATATTAACGCTTATTTACACAAATGATTTTTTTTACTTATTATAAATATATTAAGTTTTTTTTTTAACAAATTGAACATAACAAACTCCTATTGTTCGTCTTAAAAGACTATTTTTTAAATTACATTTCAACTACTTTATCGCTTTTTGTTATCGTCCAAACAAAACACTCGGCCGTCGGCATTTTGCTATCGGTGCTTATATTATAGGCGATTACGCGAATATATTTATAGCTTATTATCTATTGCCTACAGACACTGCTCACTGACAGACACTCGACACGCAAGTCTGGTAGTGTCTAAACACCTAGTTCTCTCTGTCTACCCGTTTTATATGTGGGAGATACGAGAAGGAATAAAAATACGTTCCCCGCTATAGCGCGTGTGCTTGTACGAATTGTGGCGTTGTTAGTTTCATTTTCTTAGGATAAATTATTTTTATTTTAATTGTTTTAATAAAACTCTTTCCTAAATTCTTTAGTACGTTATTTTATTATTAAAAAATATCATTCTGTCATTTTTGTCATCTGTCGTAGTTTATAAACTTTAATATAATTTTAACGTTTATTAAATACGATATAACTACAATTATGTTTATGCTTTCTCCACAGATATCCGTTTCTACAGAATGAATGAATTAAGACGGCTTGTTAAAATTACTTTGCAATTTTACTTCGAAATTTGAACTAACTTCACTAACGAAATAACATAACAGTTTTAAAAGTAACCATTTACCTGTACGTAGCCTAACTCGGGATGCAAGCAGCAACGACAAGTGAATAATATACTTAATTATATATAAATTATAAAAAAAATGTGATTCTGACCAACGTTTATCGGCTACCTACGTGTTGTCATCGCGATAGAAACTAAACCACTCGACTACTGCCTTCATAGCAGAGCGAAGTTAGTGTGCTCCGGCTCCGGTAGTCGGAACTGCGAATATTTTTTTGATAGATTGCTGCAAGCGCTGCAAGGTGCTCGAAACATCTAACCCACCTGGTCTACAATAATAGTTGTGATAAGCTAATGCTAGCTTCATACCGAGATATGAAGTCCAAGGTGGACTCCAAGAGGTGGGGCTGCAATAAAACTGCCTTAGTATTTTTTTTTATATATAACATTGCAATACAATTCAATGGCTTTGCGAATTAATCTACTCCTTAAAAGTTATTTAGATATTAAATGACAACAACGCTCATTTAGAAATAACTAATAGTAATGTTATGAACTAGAATAACTAATTACAACATATATATATATATAATATATATATATATATATATATA